>JAAAYG020035266.1:0-18309 GCA_009936455.2 Tomocerus minor
TGGTCCTACTAACATGCTATAAGTCTTAAACGAAAGAGGGATTAATTCTCCAGGTATACATAAATCCCCGAGGTTAAGTTGCGGCCACTTTCCGAGGCGCACACTTTCAAACACAAATGGCCAAATTTTTGGCCATCTTAAGCATTCTAGGGTTAAATAGTTGTGTGACGTCTAAAACGAATATATGTATTACAAATAGTTTCAGCATAAAAAATTAATATAATTGCAAATCAATTTGTAAATAGGTACCTGTAAAGCAATAAAATTATTTGAAATGCATACCTCTTTGTAGCACTGCTGACAGATGTTATTGTTGAAGCTTCCCCAGACAGTAATGCTTTCACGGTTGTATTCCCGAATTAAATTTGAAACATCACTGACTAGCTCAGAATCGTTGTCTTTTAGGTCTATATTCATAGGCGTATGAGGAAAAGTACTAAACACTTGTCGTAATAATGGAATTCTACGTTCTTCTTCAGTCCATGATGGATCATTGTAGGTTAACCCTGAATTTAAAAAAAAATTGATTAAATTAAATTTTTTCAGCTACACAAACATTTACAGATAGGAAGCTATAAGATAAAACTAAATGAAACTCCATGGCGAATTGTTGTGGGCAACATATTTAATATGGAAAAATTATTAGTAAATTAAACTGTGTAATTAGATGATTTCTGCAAGTATTAACTTATACCTGGAACTGTATCCACCGGTAAATTAGCTTTAAGAGTTGGAAGCTCATTATAATTCACATCAGAAATTTTAACAGCAATTCCAGTCAATCGTTCTAGATCGGTGTCATGACAAACGACAACTTCTCTATCTTTGGTAAATCTTACATCCAGTTCCAGCATGTTCGTACCACCTTCTACGGCTCTGTAATCGGCAAAGAAAAAATATAAGTTCGGGTAATTATGTTGGCTTACAAAGATTATTACTGTTATTATTCCTTTCCTGCAATGTTGATTTATGATTAAAAAATAAACCGAATAAATCTCAAACAACTCGCCTTTGAAAGTTTTTTAGCGTGTTTTCATAGCCTTCTGCCGAACCTAAGGAAACAACAGGTAATTATATTTATTATTATTTTTTATTATTATATATATTTTTTAAATATCAATTTACAATGCACACCTCTGGAATTGGATTCAATTACTTTATTGACACTTCCATTTCGAATACAATTACAATAAGAATAAATATTTGGCAATTCTAAAAACACAATATTTACCTCCTCTGTGGCTGATGTGAAAGGCAGTGAAATTTACTTTCTTCCGTCTATGTAGTAACAGGGGATTATGCCAGAAAAATGCTGAAGTTGCAATATAGCTTACCAAAGCTCCAACGGCTGCTAGAATCATAAAAATAAAAATTTTACTTTTGCATCTTGAATTTCTCAGAGTATACTTCAATACTATAATAAATAATTGATTTTAGGTTGCTGATTTCAGCAAGTTCGAGCATTTCGCATTCGATATTCACCACGTTCATACTTGAAAACAAACAACTCTAAAAATTAACAGTATCCTTTAATTGCCTGATTGATATTGTCTCATTGCTTGTCTGGTTGAAACTGGTAACAGAAAATTTATTTTTTTAAAACATGCTGCACATATTGAACATATGAATTTTATTTAATGTTAGGTATATGATATAAAATGAAAACTCTTACTTAGCCCCATGTTGCATATTATTATCAGTTAGTGCCCAACAATTAAGTGGTTCTTTAAAAACATTGATTGAAGTACTTAACAATTAACAAAGTCAAAAATTTGCACTTTCAAGTTTTTCCTATGTCAAAACGTATTCACTGTTCTTCTTTCTTTTCCAATTCATTTAATATTAAATGATACGCCAATTCCACAGAGATACGACTAAACAATACTAAAATTAAGAAAACCGTCTGATGGCTCCGCAAAATTGATTTTACACTTTTCTCGGGACGGTACAGTGCAAAGTTAGAGTGCAATTGCACTCAGTTGATCTCATCTCAACTGGTGGTGCTCAAATCTCCCACTATTGACTACAAATGAAGTGAGCACGGGGGAAGGATCATCGAGAATCGATAAATTAATGTGTCAAATCCGAATGAATGTGCTCTGTAGTTCTATGCTGCTACGTTTCAGAACAGATTAGATTCACAGACTATTAATCCAATAAATTGGTGGACACATGCATGCATATTAAATATGTACGAAATCGGTGAATATAAAAAACTGCGAACTGATTTCTTTTGTAATTGTTAAACTACTAAATATTCTACCACAAAATAATTTTTTTTGGTATTGCATTGGATTGTATTTGCAAGAGCTACAATGATTGCCTTTCCCAGATAAGATTCGAAAATAATTACATGATTATCTTTTTCCATTCAGTAAAAAGATTGAATTGTACTAAGTACGCAGTACGCAGGCATACCGACAATGTAAACTGGGTTCTGTTTAACAATATTTTGATTTTCATAGCTAATCAGTATATAAACTGAATTGATTAATTATCATTAATTTCAACATAATCATGACCCTATTAATATTAAAATATGTTCATTGCAAAAGACGCATTCCTATTGGGTTAGACAGGGGTTTAAATTAAACTAAGTCATGGTTGTCTCGTGTTGTTCGGTCCTATGCAAAAAATCATAAAAATACTTTTGCGTATTTTTCCATTTTTTGAAAATTAACTTGTGTTTATTTCAGACTGCTGCATCATTAGGTGCTATACTTCAGTTTTATTTTTGTATTCAATAAACTACGAAAGATTAAGGTGAGTGAAATTTAAAAATGTAGGTTAGGTAGTTTGAAAATGGATAGGTAGCTGCGTGGGCCGACTGAAGCCTACTTGAATATTAACAGCCCCTAAATTTTAAATAACTCTAGGACGACGAACTGAAACTCAAAGCAGCAATTATCTGACATTTAGATTGCCAGAAGAAGTAGAGTACCTATTTGCATACTCAGTCTGAGTGAAATACTTGTAGGCGTTCGGCGTTGAATTCACCGTTTGGTGAATCCAAACATCAGTCAATAAAGAGAATTATTGATTGTAGTGTATTCTGAATAATATTATCCATCGCCACGCTCTCAGTCAAAGAGTCCTAAATCAAATCGAATTTTTTGAAGAATACATAAGTATATGTACTCTCTGTAAAAGGTCAAACGTTTTGATTGTCATAGAATGTGGGAATTACTAGTTTCTAGTTACCTTTGCACTTTTTTGTAACGCACTATAATTCTTTCCGACTTACATTACAGAAACTGTAAATCGGTTATTTTGCTCTGTTTTTTTTAGCAATGGCTGTCTGTTTGCAGAGTTTGCACATACATACTTATGATACTTGTTTATTTAAGTTTCTGCAGCTATAGATATGGAATGCTGCATATTTAGCACCTGCAATTTAAGTATACGCTCTCTAATCGACCTGGTTATTCTCAGACCACAAAAACAGTGTGACGGTGAAGACTAGAAAAATCTATTTAATTAATTGGAGAGTCTGATGCTCTGCATGCATTCTTAATTAGAGTATACGCAAGCCAACTGACTCTAGGAGGACATTCTGTGTTACATACAACGCAAAAGAAACGAGAAACGCAAACCATAAATAAAGTAACTGCTGAAAACAGAAATATGGACCACAAAGTACAAAACTCATTAAAATATCATGTCTCCTGATACACCTTTGACCATAGAGTTACGTTTAGAACGTACTGCATTTTTCATGCCACCGTAATACATCATAATTAAATTATTAAAAGTCTCGGTCAGAAATTTCTGCTTAAATTGAATGATTTTTGTACCGAGTGCTATAATACTTATAAGATACTTTTGCAAAAACTTCGAAAAGAAGCTCCAACAATTATTTAGTGTAAAAGGAGATTTGATTGCACGGATGCAGATGTAATCTTACAAATCTTTAATGACCCTAGGATATCTTTGCTTGTAGTATATGTAATTAATTCCAGGATAACTGCTTATGTCATTTAACATAGGACAACTAAACTGTATGTACAATGTAAAGAATAAAAAATAGATGTGGCGCATATTTCAGGATAAGTCTTCTAGGACAAGGATAGATAGACGCTCGGTTAACCTATTCTGTTTCAGAAATAGAATAACTGTCTCAATCCACTTTTCCTGCTGACCATACAAATGACCTGAAAGTTTTTCCTTTATCGTCTATAACGGTCACTAGCCACTAGTAATAGTAATGTAGTACTTAGTAGCATCACTGCATTGAATTATGCATGGCATGAAGTATTTAAGCGCTCAATGGGTATCAATCTCATGATTTTTGGAGCTATATATAGTAAGATGGAAATAGTTTGCTGTTGGTGCGCTTTGTGTGGCGTTCAGAAAAGGAGAAAAGTTTAGCAAAAGTAAGTCAGGCTATTTTCATATAAAATATCTAGAGATTGTGTTGTGTGTGTTGTGGATGTTGAATAGGAATATAAACGTACGTACCCAATATAGCGCCGACCATTGTGACAGGCAGGGAAAGGAAGAGGCTGCCGTTCCAGTTGCGTTTAAGATGTTGTGAGTCTGATTCAGAAAGACTTACACGTAGCGTAATGAACTCAAGTTAAAGTGGTGCAAATTATGAGAGACGCTGCGAGGAAATATTCTTTATAGCACAGCAGTAGTGTTTTGGTTGACTGGGTGTTTCTATGAAATAAATGATGCGTGAATTAATGGATGTCAACTAAAAGGACAGCTCAGGAATTGTGAATGGAGCCGGAGTGAAATAGAATTCGGCGTTAAAGTGAACAGTAGTGTAGAGTGGGAATTCTCATAATTTAGAGCAGCACAGAGTCATCATGTACACAAAACGCAATGATTCAATTACTTAGTCCATGTCTTCTGGCCCGATTGGTCGGCTGCTGGTAGAACGCAGAGACTAATAAATGTTACGAGCTCTCTTCTCTCATCTATATTGGCACGAACCAAGTATGAAGATGAACTTTATCATTCTCACCGAAGGATATGTTGTCTATAGGTCCTTGCTGTTTCTAGCACTTCTGTCACAGATTTATTTATTTACTGTTGCAAGCCCCACGAAATATTACGCTCCTTTCCATACAGCTCGGCCAGTCAGTCACGCAGTTTGTTTTCGATGGTGCACAATGTTCAGACTACTCTGTACCTGATTTGAGGCTTGCTACTAAGTACCAGCTCTCTAGTCAACCAAAATATTGGAATCGTGCAAGTGGAGTCGGCTAAAACAAAAACTACAATATCATGGCTATTACCGAATGATGTGAGCTACTTAAGTGCAAAGTTTCGTTTGCAATGAAGTTTCCAATGTTCCGGCACTATTATTGTGCAAAAGAGGATACGCATTGCATAATATAGAGCTAAAGTAGTAATGTATTCACTCATTTCATTACCCACACCACTACCACACCATAACATGCATAACATATAGACAGACATAAATACATTATTCTCTTTCCATTCTGCCCAGTCACTTCTCTATTAGTATCTTGTGTTGACATTTACTTTTATCTACCAATTCAATACTACCTTCCTATTCTTTACATGCCGTAATCCCTCGTTTAGCTCCTCATGGAAAAAATAGCAGATTTATGAACTTCTTTCGTAGAAAATAAAAATAGAGGTCTCAATTGATTCGTTTTTATTTTCCATTCCATCAATAGGCGGTCAATTTTTAATTAATTGGTTAATTTGGCAATATTGCTAAAGCATGCTGAAATATTTAAATAACGTTTTCAAGACTTAATTTTAATTCATTATGAATTTCTCTGTTAGGTCTTTTTGGGGTCATATAATAAATAATGTCCTTTTTATACAGACGTTGTCACCGAACCAAAAGTGACTACTCTAATTTCTATTATAGGTACTAACACATCAGGAGACCGGGTTAAAATGTAGTTTTTCCAGTAAACAATGATTGGAATATAAAAATATATATTTATAGATGCGAACGCCGGTTTAAAAAATTAAGGAACTAGCTTCAATTTAAACTAGGTATTTTGAAATAGTTCGTGGTAGGGAACTATTTAGGAAATTACGCTATGTACGTTACTCATATTATGCTCAATACCAAAAATAAATACATTTCCCATCGAATATTAAATATTTTTAACTTGTCATGAATCCTTATCTACCTATTACGTTATTGCGTCGCTGAAGAATGACAAAGGTTTTTTTTTATCTATTTATGGCTATAACAATTCAAAAGAGCACACTTATAATTTCTTTTAATGCAGCATATCATACAGATTATGTACATTGCTATATTGATATTGCAAACGTTGGATTTTCTATTATCTTGCATAATTTTGCTTCCCAACGATGACAAATGAAAATGCCGAGTCATTTAATTTGAGCTCGTGGTAACGTGACCAAATAAGTGTACTTATTTATAAATGTACATATTCATTTTCGTAAACAACGCACTGAAATTATTCGAACAAATCAATTTTTTGCTTGAGCCTACGACTGTCCTTGCTATGTAAAAACTACCTTTTCCTAGACTTATTTTCTAGCCTTTTGAAGACAATTTTGTGTAATTACAGTGCTCATTACATGGTAATGGATACTACCTGGCTGTTTAAATAATTTCCTATCCGCATATACATACAAAGTTTACTTTATTTATTAGGTTTTATAGTAAAATGGAAAGCTAGATTAAAGCTTAAATGGCTTGAAAATAAGGAGCAGTGGGGAGTTTGAAATGGTAATGCGATAAAGTTTAAAAATATTGGTGTGAGTACAAACAACGTTAGCCTACTTCACAACATCTCAACACTCAATAAAGGAGAGTGGATTTGAGCAGCGCATAGCCATTGTCCATGCACGTTCCACTTTACTCGTCTATATTTTGTCTTTACAAATCTATATAACCCCTCCTTAAGGGCAAATGCGTAATTGGCTGTATTTATTAATTAATTCTGCTATGTAGGAGTAATAGTAGTAGGTTGCTAAATTGAATGTCGTAAGATTTTTGTCGAAATCAGAAATAGGATTCCTTGATATCGACTACATTGAACATTATTATTTCAATTGTCATTAATGTCTTCTATGAAAGTCGCAACTTTTGATGGAAGTAATTTGAGCTAGGGCGAATGTAGTTTTTTTAGCCAAGGGGCTCGCTGAATAGGTGATTATGGGTATTTCTATCAATTTGCCTTTATTCTGCGTAACGAAAGAGTCGGCAATGAAACAGTAATGAATACTAGGGAAAAGAACTACGATAACACAGCATTGTATTTTAATTGAAATATTGCTTATTTATTCTCCGTTGTATTGTTTTCCTCAGTTACTACATTAATACGAAGGCTTACTGGAGTATGGAGCAACTCTGTAAGTATTTTCTCCGTTTCATCCGTAATTTTTAAAATGTTGCCACCTCCATGACCTACTATACGCTTGATTAGTCTTTGGTTCGGGCTTTTGATTCCAATCACGATGCGTAAATCGCCTGAAAAGATACAAACATTTTAAAAATAAAAGTAAATTTTCCTATCTGCTAAATATCGGGTATTAAAATGGCATTTATTTGTATTATATACAAATTACAGATATTAATTTTATTATAAAATTGATCAAAAATAGTGCAGTATGAATTTTCATGTATTGTGTAGCTTTTTTATATTTTCATATTCAAAAAAGGAACAGTACAATTTGGCTTGGAATAGGTTACGAGAATGGCATGAAAGACTATCACATATTAAAAAACTCGAATGTCTAATTGTGTGTCATCATGACATGAAATTATTTAACAGTAAACAAGTTATACATTGACATTGTATATCTTGATGGCTCAAGGACAGGCTTAAAACTGAAACATGCTATGGATAGGAAACTGTATCAAACATAAGCATAAGAAATAAATAACTACTTGCCTGATTTATCCGTTTCCCAGTATTCCATGTACGGAGACAGTTTGTAGGGTATTTCATTGGGGAGATAATCTAATAACTTTGAACGAACAATTCGAACAGCCAATTCAGCTGGCGGCACATCAGTCACCATGTCTTCATTGAATATCCAATGCGATGGTTTAGCATTTATCACGAAATAATTCTAGTAAATCATTAAAACAATTATTACATATAACCCGTTCATTGTATTATATATAGACTTAATACATATTCTATCATCATTCATTAGAAATATGATGATTTTAAAAGTAAACTGCAGAACATTTCTTATAACGCTGCAGCTGCCTACTAACAGTATTCAATCTGAATAATAAAAACTAAATTAACAAAGAAAAATTAAGGATTTCCTATTGCAAATGCATGCTTGAATAAAACCGCAAAGCTTGAATTAATTTTGTGTCGATTTAGGATGTGGCAAACTTCATATGTAAAAAACAAAACTTTGAAAATACCAATTCGTTGTTTTTTATAAATATTCTATAAAATATAAGCAAAATATTGCATCATCACAAAAATACAATAAAGTAAAACAAATGCAAATTTGCAGCTGCAGATAAAAATAATCAAATTCCACAAGAGAATTTCTTTGTCTTTTAAATCTCAACTTACAATTCACACAAATAAAATTAGACGCAAAAGGACAAATAATCAATAATACCTTGACAAGTTCAACGCCACTTCCGTCAAGTGCAGAAATCATAAATACATCTTCGAAATGTGGCCAGCCCGTTTTGTCCAGTCCTGTAGAGAGTATATTTTTTAACTTTCAGGCCAATTAATGAATTTCTTAGACTTACGTTAATTAAATGGTTTTACCTGCTGCAATTTCTTGTGGAGTGAATATAATGCGGTCGGAAAGAACATCAGTGTCACTAGTTTTTGCATTTTTTATACGATGATTTGCCTCGTCTAATTGTTTTTTTGTTCTTTGGAACAACTCATGTTTGTTAATTGGCTTTTCCTTTTGTTTCGGAGTTATTACTTCAATTGGTCGACCTCCAACGTAACCAGATGCTAGGTATCGTACAATATCAAGTAGCTTACGTTTTGAAGGCAGAAGGTCAATCTATAATCATTAAAATACATTTTTATTTCAACAGCTCAAATCAGAATGTACTATACAATTCTTAAAACTGTATTAAATTGTCTGTAACACTTAAATTGGTACGGTAATATCTTAACATCATACCTTGTTAAGGAGTAGAATAGAATTTTTTTCGGGAAACTTTTTTAACAGATCTATGACTCTTGGATCCAATTTACTTCGCAAAGAAACGTGAGAAAGATCATGAAGGACTGCAATAAGATCTGCTGATTTAACGGAGAGTTCAGGTTGGGAAACAAACTCTTGTGAAAAGGAAAACCTATTCCATAAATTCAGGAATAAGAATTAAATACCTTGTAAGACTATGAGACAGTATGCAACTCAACTATTATCATTTATAAAAATATAAACAAACATTACAATAAAAACCTACTTTTTTATTTCTTTTTTATTTACAAGACCAGGCGTATCAACGAAAACGACTTGAGTTTCATCCTCTAGAAAGATAGCTTTTTGAATACTTCTTGTTGTATGGACTCTTTTGGAAACTGGGCATACCTGAAACAAAATAAGCATCATAATTTTATTGTAACAAATCAGAAAATGACTAAGAGGATAAATTATCTTTATTTAATAAAAAATGTTAAAAATTATTTACATCATAGTTAGTTAACTGATTGATTAATGTGCTTTTTCCAGCATTAGGAACTCCGACTACGGCTACTCGAATAAGACGAGAATTAGGGGGACTATGAATGCTTTCATTAAAATCCTTTTTTTCCTCAGTGTTACGATTGTCGTCAATGGCACTGTGTACTTTATTCTGCTCAGGATCCTGTTCCACTGCAGATATGTTTCTAAATGAAAACTGGAGGCGCGATGACATTTTGTTCCAGTTGCCATAATTATATTTCCCTAGTATAACTTTGTTAAATATTGAGGCTTTCATATTTAACCCAACTAAAATAGATATAGAAAAAATAGATAATATTTATTCACCAAAGATTACTATCAATTGTCAGTTGACAATTACTTTTTCCTACGTAAAAGATCTATTAATTTTCATAGTTTTAATATTAAAACGCTGTATCTAATTACTTAAACTGGTGAGACTTAGACTTAAAATTATAGCGTGCGAAAATAATATTTTGATTCCGCACGTCTAAATACACCGGCGAACAAGTAAATTGCAGTACTACAAACTAGAAAGTCATTCTTCCCGGTATAGCTCCTTCGCTTGCTTTAGTCCTATCAATCTCAACACTTATTGTCGTTCAGTGAGATTTTCAGTTGAGAAAGAGGTTGAGTGAGATGAGGCGAATTAAGTGAAGGGATTATTGGCGTGAGGTATTAATTAATGATATTATAAGGCCTACATGCATAAAATAAAATTCCATACATTTCCTTTGGCTAACTTTTAAAATTAGTAAAAATATGTATCTTATATTTTAAGTGTTTCGGTTAAAATGCAAAAGCAACACTAGAATTACACAAGATAAAAATTCTCCTGAAGTCCGAATGCCGGATTACGAACTTTGATCATCTACAGAAATTGTTTTCATTGAAAAATCTAAATTTCTATTATTCTTATTGAATCCGTTGTGTTTCAACTGTTGAGTTTAATACAGTTTATACTCTGTCATAAAATATTTTAAAAGATGTGCACTTTTGTTGTATTTTGTTGATACATGCAACTGAACATTTTCATTGTAAGTATTTCATTGATTCTTTTATTGCTCAGAATATCAGGATTATTAAGATTGCAACAAGCAAAAACTCCGCAGAATTATGTAGTCTATATTTTTCCAAAAATGCAAGTTGACGAAAACAAATTGAAATGAAATAAATAATTCAACATCTTTGTGTATTCGGAAAATTGCCCAGATTGCTTTTCTCCCAACAAGATATATAAAAAGCAACAGGACATTAAAAGGGGACATTTTTTTTGTGTTGCACAACAGTAATTCCTAAAAAAAATGCCAATAAGATAAGTATTGTTTTATAGTTACAATCACAATGTTACATTAGATAGAACAAACGACGCATACTGTAGGCAGATTTATTTATCTTAGTTTTTAAATTGAAAACAAAATGGAAAATAGCAAATCTTTTTGGTATATTGTAAAATAATTGTATTTCTATATACCTTTCAAAGGTTTAACCCCTCGCCTCGGTGAACATTATTTGCCAATATTCCAATTACAATAATTATAAAACAATTTAAGTTGTTGATCTCATTGTTTCAGAAGAGATCAAGGGATTAAAGGTGGTTAAATTTGAAAGGTTTCCTTTTCAATCCGTATAAAAATATCAGGGTGCTAGTCAAGAGTTTACGGTGCACGTATTCAAATTACGAGCATGTAAAATGGCTTATTGCACTATGCAACATCCAAGTTGATGACAGTGCAGTATGTAAGATACAGCTCGTTGGAAGTTGGGAAAATAAGGTCACAGTAGTTATTTTTTCCGTTCAGTATTCGAATTGCAAGTGTAAAGAAGGATTGGGCAAAGGAAATGGGTACCCAAGGAAAACATAAGATGTTGAATTGAATACAAAGGTAGGCATAAAGTACATGGATGATTCTGTTGAGGAAAAGCCAATAGCATCGTTAGGTGGATTTTCTTGTATGCAAAATTGCAAACTGGAATTCCGCCACAGTATTCTTCCATTGGCGTATGTAAAGGGTTGGTTGTAAGTTCCCTTGGCACTTCTCTATCCGAAAAAGGAAACTGTATTGAAAAATAAATAATAAATATCATTAAAAATAAATTGTGTTCACTTCTGGAGAATTTCTGTATTTTTCTTTTCAAAAAGAATTAGCAGTTAAGAACAAATGAATGTTGAGTCAAAAGGCACAAGTATTTGAAAGCCAATTGCAAGTATAATATAATGTAGTAATGTTGTACTATCTATTATGGTTTTTCATTCCTCTCTTTCTTTAAGAATTGCATATTTTTAAGAAAGATGAGTGTTGAAAGTCTAAGCGTTGCTAAGTGTATCATTTGTTTAGGTATGGAAACAGAAACAATTTAGTAAGTTTTAAAGAGTGCTGCAAAGAGTCGTAAAAGCAATACATACACTAATGCAGAAGGTGCAATTGCTCAAACATGACTAATAAATTCTTTTAATAGAATAGTTAACATTTATATTATTGTATTAGTCTGGAAGGGTATTTAGTAGTTTAGCCTATGTAGACACTTAGCGAGGCTTGCAGAGAAATTACCGTTTTATTATTAGTTATTTGAGTTGCTAGAGGATGTTGATAGGTTGGAGTTAGTCCAGTGTGTAGGTTATCTTGTTATTTTATATGTACAATCAAATCAATTACTTATCCGAGCATGGAGACGTAAAATTGTGCAAGGAGCAGTTGCCATTAAATAGTACATTTTATGCACATAATATTATAAGGTTGCATATATTCCCTCCTCCTAAAACCTTCGCTCCTTAAACACAGACCGTAAAGAAAGCTGTCTTCAGTCCTCGTCAACTTTTTGGCTCACTTCTCTGGCTTCGTCTCTCTATACTCCATAATAAGGTCAAGGCGAACAAATGAAACTATTACCTATACATACACAAGATTTTGCTTTGCTTCAAGAAATTGCTATACTGAACGAGAACTACAATTAGTACCTACATGTGTATGTTATGGAGAAACCGGAGAAAGACATTCGAGCACTAACTTTGCACCGTAAAAATAATGTATTAAACATGTAGCTTTCCTTATTCCCTCTCCTCCTACATATTCTCCCGACTTTATTACTGATTCTGACTCCGTTGTAATAATGAGTTTAGATAACCATATAGATAGACAGATAGATACAAGTAGATGCTATGTTCTTGTAATCTAGAAATTCATGTCAAGGGTTACTCCCTTTCTGTCTCTTTTCGTTTTTGCACTCTTCCCATTGTTCAAATCTTCCTTTTTAACAATCAAAACTGCTATAATATATTTTTACATAGATAAAGAGCCGTTGACTCATTTTCGTTATTTTTTTGGAAGATGGCAAAAAAAGAATATAGGATTTTCTCTGAGCACCAGGGCACACACATCCGCTGCTCTGCCGTTTCCTTCAAAATCATACATGGATGAATAAATATAAAAACTAATAATGGCTATCAAAAGTAAGGAGAGTTTCTTCTCCTGCCAACAATAGTAAAGGGACACGTAAATCTGAATTATGACGATATAAAAGCCTAAATGGAGAATACAAACTGGAAAATTCATCTAATTCAAATTTGTTATGTATCAACATGCAGTAAGATAGAGGTGGAGCAAAAAACAAATATTTATTTTGTCACTAGATAATTATGATGTAGTATGCAATAATTAAAAAGGATGAAGGCACAATGCTTATAAATTTTCAATTTTTGATTGTAATAACAATTTATTAGAATTGTAAGAGGTTTCAACTTCAACACATCAAATTTTACACCGAGGTACACGTATTGTATTACATTCTAAACATTATACATTACATTCACCCGTGCATCAATTACGTATGATTAGAATAATTACGCCGCTACATACATAGAGTTAATTACATTCATATCAAAAGTTTGTATAATTTTATTCTCCCAGCATTTCTTATAGTATTCCCTATATACAATTTATTTTATAGTAGTTTTTACTACTACATACACGGAGTATAACAAGGTAGAGGTAAGTTGGATACATACACATGTTTAACAGAAGAAGAATTTCTTTTTAAGTTCTGCATTTTTTGACGCGACAGTATAAATTTATTTATGATTAATCAATATTAATGTTCTTGCAGTTTTTATAAGTATCTCTTGATTTATTAGTTAAGCAAAGATAATCAATTAAAATCAAATATCCATTGTGATTTGGAAAGGAGCCTCTTTGAACTTCATAAAAAAACTAAATCTTTGTTTTCAAATCATATACTTCAATTTTCAATGAATACAGAATATTAATAGATATTTTTATATAGCTACAACCAGTTCTTTCTCAGTATACCCTTGACAATATAACACTATATATTTTTACATGATAAATTCAGAAATATTGTCTCTATGCTACTACGACTATTAGACTAATGAGTAATTAACGATGAATTCAGTACAGGTGCCAACTTAGATAATTAGGCAGTGTTCTAATCTCTAAATACCGTATAAGTTAATTATGTTGGTATTATATAAGGCTTACATTTCTATGAGTCATAATTTGCCGAATACTTTAGTACGTATTTTATTTGTATTATATGTGATTAGATTTAAAGTTGGTGACGACAGACACAGTGACGATATTAGCTATAATTATAATAGTCACCGTATGCAGTCAATATTATATTAGAGTTTGATTGTATTACTTGTTTGTCATGCAAAATTACTGATAATATATTTTGTCCAGTTTAGTTTGCAACATACCACATCTGTGCACTAGATCACAGATCGAAGAGCACATCACCATCCATCATTTTGTATAAACCATGCTTCTTCATCCAACTACCTTAATTTATGGAATACTATTTCCAATGCAATGCACAGGCAGGATTTTGCGCTGCTATCCGTTCCCTACGAATAGTCAGCAGCAGTCGAGCTTAAAGTTTTGCAAGTTTTAGTACTGTAAAAAACACATGCCTTCTTTAAACTCACAAATCATGAGGAATTTTATGTGAAAGTATGCATAACTAAAAAACTAAAAAAAGCGTGCTATCTGCAATATTTTTTACAGGCGAAATAAAACAAAAATAAATCATTCGTAAGTAGCGAAACGGGATACAGATACATAGAACGTCTCTCCTGTCACAGTTTTAAATGATATATGACAAAATGCATGCCTTTCAAAAAGTAGACACTTTCAATTGTATTCTAATGTTATTATCTACCTTTTTAATAATTAGTTTTGTGGCATTTACCTCTCGTCCTTACTCTGAATTGTCGGAATGACTCTCTGACGTAATTCAATTAATATTAATAGAATTTCACAGGATCTCAACACTATAAACTCAATATCCAGAAGAGATATCAAATTGCAGTAGATGGATACTACGGAGTCCCCAATGTAATTATTTTACACGAAAATGACTCTCGACACTTCCCCTTTCCATTTTCCATATCTTTCTATTTGCTTCTTACACCGTTGTGTACATGTACGGACAGCGAGTCTATTGACTTTATCATTTTTCTCATTCTCCTTTGAATTCAGAGGATCAGATAGGAAATTGTGCCATCTCTGACGGTGAAAAATTTTATTATGAGACTACAGAACCACATACATTTTCTTTGGATGCTCCATAGATATAGGATTTTATTTGATTTGGACTAACTCTGTATCTTTCTAGATAGTATTTGGGCAGGTCCAAGAACTAAGGTATATCTGTATTGCACTTCTGATAAAATGTAACTTAGTGTTATGGAAAGCAATGATAGGAGTGAAGGTTTATTCACGCAATGCACTCACTAGGTATATGTGCTAAAGGTAAAGAGGAAGTAGGGGTAGGGAAGTCTGGATATTTAACTTGAAATGAGTTCGATTTTTATAAATGCATTTGGTAACTGTAGAGAATATAAGGGAAGGTTTCGACAAATACGTATATATGAGTATTGCACCAGTTACTATAATTTCATTTTTCTCTCTCATCTCGCCTCAGCAGTCTCCCGCAGTTAACCGAACAGGAAAAGTGTCGAAAGGAAGAGAAATTCCCAGAAAGAAATAGAATCAGTATCACCAATCCACTTCACAGCCAACCGACTGACTTTTATATACTCATCTCCACTCGCTACTGCGAAATGGAGATAATCATCTGATAAAATGTCAACAAAACAACTCAAGAATTAAATTAGATGATCACGCTTTTAAATTTTTGCCAACAGTCAGTGTGTGTGAGTGAATCCTAAAATATTATTGCGATCGTATATGTAGACTGTAAAACCTTATAATATCTTCGTATATAGTTATATATAGTTTTTATACACATATATGCCTGCATATTACTATTTGTCGTAATAAGATTTCATTGCCGGCGGAGTAGGATTAGACTACATCGGTTTATTACTTACTGCTTCCTGGAATTGAATCAGCTCTATGGCTCTGTCTCCTTTTACGTTTTATCTCTTTCTAACGTCACAAAATTAGAGGATGAGAATGACCTTAGTATTTCGGGAACTTGGAATTGCTCGATACATAAGCCGTGTTTTATCTAGTAACACACACAGATTAAAGTTACAGGATTATTTTGTAATCTTACTGACATTTTATTTACTATGCATCACTAAACATTGCTACGCATAGTAAGTAAGTAGTCTGGCATGCCAGCTAAAACCATGAAACAACATTTTCATGAATTAGCATAGGTACTACTGGCTGTAATCCATATAATTTAGCTATTTATATTAAAACTAAGGTTTCATTTAAATACCCACTTTAAATTCACTTGGAAAATTAATTACACGTATTTACCCCATTATCCAATGATAAAATCCTCAGTTTTCCCTGAAGGACAATGTAAAGAGAATCCAAACGTCTAATCACCTCCAATCATTATAATTAAATATTTCAGATATAAAGAAAAATGATTTTCATGTGTATTACATAATTACATTATGTATATATTTGATAAGCCTTGTAATTACTATAGCATGCAATTTAATTAAGTTATGCATTCCAGTGTTTTTAATCAAATTTTGCAAGGCAGTTTACCTGATACTCATCATATTTTAAATTCTTTAGACTTACTAACAACTATTAGTATCATATCAAGTGTTAATATCATTTTACATTGCTTAACATTAATTTATATTTAATAAACTCGGTTAGTTCAGTTTGTAGGTACAGTACGGTACACACAAGTATTTACCTTCATATGATTATATCATGTCGTAATACTTCCTCACCAATAGTATACTATGTACATACAGTAATACTGCTCCAATTAATGCTGTTCTACCGACATAATTATCAGAAACCATATAATAGTTTTGCATGTTTTACTCCTAAGTTAATAATCTATTAGCAAAAAATGTCGTAGTTAAAGCTCTAAGGCTTAAATATCTCTATTTGAGTATAGCATACAAAAAGCTTTAGAGAAATCATCGTTAAATGGCATTTCCAATAACAAGACTGTTGACGGGAAATAAAAAGAAAGGGCGAGAAAAACAATATGGTACAAGTAGCCCCAGTTCTATCGTTAAAAGTAAAAATTCTAGTATGATGTAGACTTTTGGCTATTTGGTGTGAAGGAGCGTGTGTTGTAGTTCGCTCGGAGGAAAGCTTAACCTACTTGTGATAAAGTAATAATGGCACTGCCTGTTAGGATATTATGTAGCACGTATGTAGCACGAGATGGTAACATGCAAGCTGAGAGGTGGGATCTGACAATAAGTAAGGCAAGCTTTCATGCTTTTCTACCAAGTACTATAGATTTTTTCTAGGCAAGAATGCTCGGAGAAAGGAAAGTTAATGTGAAAGGATGTGATAATCCGATAGTCCGGAATCGCACAAGAAAGGACTAATAATAGAGCTCATTGTAGAATCAAGTAGGCAAGGCAGTGTAATTAATTCCATTCATCCGTCCGGAGAAGTACATTTGATAGTAATTCATCCATAGTCACTGCTCCAGCTTTTAATAAATAGCTCACTGGAATTGGAAATCCAATGAGTTGCACATCTGCCCATTGCTTACTGATTGCGACATGCCTCTGCTCTGCACTACAAACATACGGCACACACTCTGTCTCACCCACCGACGACTCCCAGCTTCTCACAATCAGCTACACTTCCAACTAATCCTACTAAATGCATATTAACTCCTACTTTACCTTGGATAATAGGCACTGCTACAATAGCATTAGCGTCATTAGATTACAATTTTCTCATAGTGCTCTAGTTCCTGTATCCCCTCTTTCCGTATTTATCTTCTTGGTGATAACTACAGCTAAATCTCCTTCGTCTACTCATTTACATTTTAAGGAAATGACTATTCAGACAACAGTACAACCTCCTCGTCCTGATGTTCTATGATATGTATGAACAATTAATTATTTAAGACAAGGCAGGTTTTTTGTTTACTAAGAATTTCATTTTCTTGGCTTTGCCCCGCCGTTGAAAACTGGTTTCAAATTTTGACTTTAACTCTGAGGCTTTTGGTAAAATGTCGAAAATCTCTTTATGTACACATACGGTTAGTACTGCCCAGCATGTACTTTATAGTCATAGTCAATATCGCAAAGTTCTAGAAATATCCTCTTCTAAATACAGTTAAAACGCAATCTTGAAAGTCTTTGCCAAATAGTAAATTATGTGAAAGCCGAATATTCATTTTCTAATTTTATAAGCGTTTACACAAATATAGCAGATGGGACAAGACAAGGTTAGTTCCTTCATTTTTACAATACTTAGG
>JAAAYG020035266.1:18409-43040 GCA_009936455.2 Tomocerus minor
TAATTTTATAAGCGTTTACACAAATATAGCAGATGGGACAAGACAAGGTTAGTTCCTTCATTTTTACAATACTTAGGGGACAAAAATTAGAGTTTGATGTAGGAACAGTATTTAAAATTGTGCAGATATAAAATGGAAACACAATTTACCATTTTTTGGTCAAATATAAATACCATATCAAGGGCATTTAACATACTTGTAAAAATGACAACAGGATAGCTAAGCAAATATTTTACACCAACAGCGCAACGCACCAGATCCATTAAGTCTGTAAAAATAAATCTTCAAAAATGTATATACGCAGTCGAATATGCCATTAATCAAGTGTAGAGTATTAAATGGTGTCTATGTGATGTAAGTAGATATTGGATATCCATGTTATGAGCTAGCAACTCCTTTATTTCATGACGGAAAGTGAAACATGACTACTATTACTGGTACATAGTCTCCATCATCTTAACTCTTAAAATCCTATCATTCATTCGTGTCCCTATTGCTCTCCACGCTCAAAGAAGGACAATTTAAGGCTTGTATATTAGGATCCATGAATAAAGATTGGTTGCTGCGAAGTGTAAAAGAAGGAGGACTAGCTCTAGGTCCCTTCGCTTCGTAATATTATTTTTCTAGCACACTTTATAAAACGAAATAATTATTTTCCTCGGTAGGTAGCCATCTATTTCAATTTTTAAAATCGCAAAAGTTTTGCTTGAAAGTATGTTTTCATATAAAATATTTATTCGAACGTCCTTACCTTCAATGGCATCGGTATGTTTACCAATCTGAGCATTAAGAATAACTAGGAAACTGAAATGTGTAAATAACCAGCTAATAGATAAGTTAATTGGATAAGTTGGATAAGTAGATAAAAGGCTCTCAGCCGAGGATAGAGTTCTGGAGGTTGGAGATAAGACTTTTTCCGATAGTATCCTCTATAATAAAGTGGACCTAAGAATTCTTTTGACAGGTTTTACAAGGGAACCGATGACGCGATGACTATCAGTGAGTTCCCTAACTATAATAAAAGCTGGCAACGGTGAAGAGAAATAGAAATGAACTTCATTTCAACTGTCACACCTATATTATAAGAACTCTCGGATCCTTGCTATAATAAATAGGCGGCCACTCCGAGCATTCACTGAAGCAGAAGCGTTTTTGCGCACTTGTGCCAGTTTTCGCAGATGTGAACGAGCCATGAATTTAGCATGTCAGAAATGGGTGGAATACTAAACTACTGATTCTTATAATGATTTCAATTAAAGATCTTTATGTGACAATATGAGATCTCCTTCTACACTCGATAGCAGCAACATGTGACCATATCATTACATTTTCAGAAACTACACACTTGACTCTCATTCATTTTCATTTTAACCATCAGTGCCATTTCCATGATTAATGTCTTTCAAAAATAAAATAATTTTCTTATGCAAAAAATGTAAGTTATGATTTTTGAGAAAAATTTTGGGGCTATATAAACAACCATAACAGTAAATTTTAAATATTTCTTAGACAATTTGGCTTATTAAACTCCTGAATAAAAATAGAGGGATTGAAATATTCATGAAAGAGAAAGAGAATTATATAATGCAAGAAATTTTATAAGCCTGAAATGTTCAGTGGATCTTTCCTCTGAAGTTTGGAAGCTTTGATGCAAAACAAAAAGGTCGAGATGGTAGCAGTAAAAATAAATTTCTGTGTCCTTTGTGCAACGGAGCTTAGGCATTATCATTACTGCTATAGAGAGTTGTGTTGTTGTGTAACAGGAAAAGACGGCAGTTAGACTTTTACTGTAATTACTCAATAGCTTTTGTTGGTAGAAAACTTCTAGCAGTGTAATGATCAAGCTTACTCAAACGCAAGGGTTTTTATTTTGTTAATTTAAGCCTCCCTAGTCACTTAAAGAACGGAGCAAAGGGAAATTATTGCTAACTCAGCTGGTTGTTTGAAACATGTCCATTCCTTCTGCATGGATTCCGTTCCTTCAAATCCTTTTCGGTAGAGAATTGGAAATGTTTACGAGTTCACTCGACTGAAAAGTTTGTTGTGAATAAAACATTGTCATTCGACAGAGGGAAATCAATATTCCGTTTGATTTTATATTCCTTTGAATAAATGTACACGTAATTGAGTGTGTAATTAGTTAAATGGGATGTGTATCTCAAACAAACTGAGGAAAGTAAATGTTTTTGCAGTTGGGACCATCTTCAATTAAAAATTGAGTGCCATTTAACAAGTTTATCATAGTGAGTCCCTTTGACATGGAAGTAATCTGTAGAAACAACCACAAATAAATATGAGGGACACACAAGTCCCATTAGTGAATGTTATGTAAACTGCTACAGATGTTCATAGAGAATAGTTAAATGCGGGTGTGACATGAATTCCGTTATATGTACCTATAAAATATAAGTTAAAGCGTAAGTGGCTAAGAATGAATAGGGTCTGCACGCTAATGAAATGTAATTGCAATATAAGTGTGTGTGTCGTTTGTAAGTTGTTTTATGTGTGGCCAACTACTGGGCTGTTTTTGATGGCCTAATAAGTGAGTTGGAGTAGCAATATTAGGAATTTTATGAGCCGTATGAATTAGTAAGAACTTTCATGTAAGTGTGTGTTTAGAGAGTCGGAGAGAGATGTGAGGGAAATGGGTAGAGGTGGGCATTAGACAATCAGTTCATTCTCCTCTCCTGCTCCTCTCTCTCTCTTTCTAACCGTCAGACTTCACAGAATAAGTAAATAGATGGGCTTATTTATAAGGATGCACAATAGAATTACAGAAATCGTTTCAGTAACTACAGTAAATCGTCTATAACAGCCCCACGCTGCTTTCTTAAGACAATTTTAGTTGAGTACCCCTAATATCAGAAATTTTGAGTAACATATAGGAGGAGAAATGAGTTGTACTTTATAAGCCTATTCTCTAATAAAGGATCCTATCCTCCTCCTCTCCTCCTGTTACTACTCTATAGCTTATAGTACCCAATCACAAGGGTCAGGATATCTACGCTGTAAATTACGCTATAAAATAGTGAAAACATGCACTATTACTAGCCATTACTTGGTAGAGAACACGAGTAGGAGAAGATCTCGACAGAGAATGACGAAGCATGCAAAAACAGAAATTGCAAAGTTTGTTAGTGCACAAATTGAGAAGATTGTATCAAGTTTGAAGCTGTAGAGAGTACATTATGTGTAAGATAATGGGTTCTTTGCCGACATCCTAAGCGATGAGTATTCTTCTAAAGGCAAAGAAATGAGGCAGGAGACAGCCAGGCTCGGCGGAATCTCCGTTCTCCGCATCCGACTCTCAAATCTCAAACACCCGCTCACTCGCCCCCATTCACTCAATCACACAAAAACATTTACACATTCCGTCCAATTAGGAATTTGCAAATTGCGGGCACATTCTCTCACGCTCTCTCTCTACTCTCGACTTCCACACTTCCAATCAAATTAAATAGAACAGAAAGGGAAATTAAAATGAGATCCATTCATTTCATTGAAATGTTACTTTGTCAGTAGAGAGTCTCTCTCACTTGAGTTCACTCACAGCACTGTCGGAGAAACTTAAAAGAACAGTCTTGTACGTCTGTTTGTCTCAAGTGATCGTAGGTAGGATTGTCTTTCATGAATGACTTTGACCCACTGTCCGTCCATTCAATCCCCTTCCATTCCACTTCGATTTCATTGTCTCTGTCTTTTTCATGTCGCTCCATTTGGCTAGCTGAGCTAAGTGCCCCTCTCCGTATGGCCGACTTAATGTTAATTAATTATTACCATACGTCAAGGCTTCTTCTTTCCTACTCCTCCTCTATTTCTGCATGTCAGTAAGTAGATACAATGCCCAGTTTAATGCACAGCACGTCTCGGCACAATAAATTTTACTTGTTTATTTTATTGAAGATCCTCAGTGTTTATGTCTTCCTAAAATTTTCATGGCTCTAGCTCAGTGTTCAATTTTTATTAGTACTTTCTACACCTGCACTGCACACTATTATTGAAGAACTCTATTCTCTATCTATCTTTACTACTTATCTTTTGCCTATAATATTATGTATGATGTGTGTAAAGGGCTTTTCCAACAGATCCCCGAATTTTATTACTTCCCTCTTCACTTATAAAAACAATAGCACAGCCAGCATTGCCAATGGTACAATTACACTTTACTTCTATTATTGTTACATCGTTATATCTTACGAGATACATTTCTCCGAATTATATAGCAATTCAAACTACTTCATAGACTCACTGAGAAATCTGAACTTTGATTCTGAACAGTTTATATACGATAGTCAACACAGACCAAGAATTTTCTCTGTTTACATATTGTCAAACGTTTTAACAAAATACACGCCCGTTTTTGACTACTAATTTATACTAAAACATTCTGCCAGTACAGCCAGTTAAAAACATTAACCAAAAACTTTTTCGTGTATGTTTCTGATAGGTTAAAAAATTATTTTTAGAAATAATGTCGTCACTTTAGGAAAGGAATTAATAAATAGCGTATGGTGCGCTATGACGTTAGTGGGACTTCTCAATTTCTATTTTAATAACTGTCATTAGAATTTCCATAAGTGTTCTGACAAAAGTATTCTTGGGGCTGAGCATCGGAGAAACTTGTTTTTCTCGCGTCCTAGATCACTGAATTGAGATTCGTAGAGAAACAAGGTACATGTGTGTCCGCAGAGATAAATCTGTCTAGTAGATGTATGTCCATGTTGTATAATAAGTAGCCGTTTTTCTAGCCATAGCATAGCCATAGCCTATCATCCTGCCTGTATGTGTATTTATCAGCTACATTCTACGTTACATAACCTCTGATGTCGGTTGAGTGTGAAAGCGTTTGTATGATGGCTTACAATTAGCACAGTTTATCCGTCCGTATCGGTAGTGTGGTGTAGTGAGTAGTTTTATGTGTAGGCAGAATGGTTGGCAGTTCCTTATGCATGACATCACTTCCTTTCTGGACAATTTGCTCTACGTTTATCTTGCTATGCTGTTTGGTGGGTGTCATATATTCACTAGTGCGGCACTTACAGCTTACGAAGCATTTAATTACACAGAGAAGCAAAACAGTCAAAAACAGCTGAACCTCATACATGACCACGGCCAGTGACATTGAGATCTGCGAATGTGCCTTGCTGAAGTTCGGCTGTTTATCTAAACTCCTTTTCGGCTCGGCTTCCTCTTCATCATTATGATTTGTCTCGGTTTACTGAAAACTTTGCGTGGAACCTATAGTATACTGCTAACTGCAGTCCAAAAATAATCTTTAGTTCCCACGAACCACATGCACCGCACTTTCAGTCACGTCATTATGTAAATGGTAGTAGATAGGGGGCCTTACCTGTGAGAATACATAATCTTTTACGAACAACTACATAGCATATTTTCGAATCAGCGTATTTGTAATTAGATCGTAAGTGAGGAACTCAGAGAGTTGAGTTGAAAGCTTGTAGGGACTTCATGATCAGTTCATCCTGAAATTAATAAATTCATGTGAGGAAATGTGCTCAACTTTATTACCGTCCTTCATAAATCAAAATCACAAGGATGCAATTACATTTCCATGTCCAATGTCAAATGTATGTACTGTGTTACACATTTTAACCCTAATTGTAATATCTGTTCGTATAGCCATTCATTAGTATGTATTAAATGTAGTGTAAATCAGGAGGGAACAAACTATATTATAGCCTTGTTATAATGCATAGCAATGTCACTAACTAAACCCCGCTTTGTTTGTTTGAGATGCAAGAAAATTGAAATTTTTAATTTTGGAGCGTAACTTTTTGATATGATGCACAAGAAAGAAAAATCTGTTGTATATCTTGTGAACATAAGTGCGAGATTTGCAATATTATGACAGCATACTGATTAGCTCGCTGAATAATGTGCCTATATAGTGTGTTGTGTTAAGATGTGAATTGGTAGCAAGAGTAGTGAGTAGAAGGAAGGTTTTGAATAACAATTTACAAGGCACGTAGGAAATAAAGTGAGGGGCTGACTAGCGAAAGAGTATCAAGTAAACATTAACGATCGACTAAAGAGAAAAGAGAAATATTGTAGCAGTAGAAACACTTTTTCCAAATTGTCAGTTGTCGACTGTTGGGTGGAAAAGAGAAATCGGGATATTTATTAGAGTCAAAGGTAGAGTTTCACAAAAGTGTGCTCTCACTATATCAATTTTCCACTTGCCTGAAAAAAAAAGTTTGTAGTTTGGACTGACATATTTCCGTATAGGTTTCTCCTTTCTCTCTCGTCGACAACGTTGGAGTACTGCAATGTGTTCGAGTTGGACGTTTAGACGAGTTAGTTATAAGTTATAGGATGTCACAGTGGTGTGGGATGTCGGGTCGGGAACATAAGTAAAAGCCCTTGTCTTCCTTGCGCTTTTACTAGGAATGCCGATAAAAATTCGAAACTATTGTTATGCATGTATATGTTTGTATCGGCTGGAAAATGTTGAGCTCAGGGATATTATAAATGTTATGTGCTGATGCAACATGCTATGGTTTTGTCGCTTGGCGTTGTAACTTCCAAAGCCTCGCCATTCACTCACATTTTCAGCATGGAGGGCAAATTGGGTTTGAGGAGAAAATAGAAAGTTTAAATGGCAAACGGGGCAGTGTGAAATAAGATCGTTGTGCAACTGTGGGGTAGACAGTGGAATAAAATGCTCAGCGAGTCAGAGCAAAGTGAAAGTGTAAAGATATAGGTTGGTGCTTTGCTTTGTCGTTTGTTTGTGTGATGTGTGTATGTGTGTGGATGGAGAAATGACTTTAGAGGAGAACAATATTTTAGTTGAGTG
Organism: Tomocerus minor; assembly: GCA_009936455.2. Classification (NCBI taxonomy): domain Eukaryota; kingdom Metazoa; phylum Arthropoda; class Collembola; order Entomobryomorpha; family Tomoceridae; genus Tomocerus; species Tomocerus minor. The sequence goes on from JAAAYG020035266.1 coordinate 25,224, forward strand.
GAAAGAAAGAATGGTGTTTACTTTTAAGCAGGATTCTAGGAATTCTTCAATTGTCACAATACCGTCTCTATTGGCATCAAACTTGGAGAAGATCTTGTCTACATGATCCCTAGTCTTTCTATCTTCTGCCTGGTTGGAATAAAGGATTACAGAATCACATCAGACTGGATGAATAACAATAGGGAGTGAGGTGGTGAGGATGTAGTGAGGATGGATTTTGCCAAGGAGGGATATGGGGAGCGACTGGGCTACACAACAAAGAAATAGGGAAGAGGAGATGGAGAGAAATGATTTCTGCTCTCTGGTGAATAAATCATGAGATGGTGAATAAGAAATGAAGATCGAGGTGGACACCTGTTTTGAAACTCCGACCAGATCATGAATAGCAGATATGATGTCGAAGAACTCTCGCTTAGTTATGAATCCATTGCCATTAAGGTCGTAGAGTCTGGAAAAGATCCACCGAAGCTTCTCACGATTCGATCCGCGGAGTAGTGTTGATAACGTTAAAATCATGTCCTACAATCCAACACAAATAAATATGAATAGAAAGGGAGCCATTCTCTCCGTCATCATTTGCCCAGTACATATTTCATCCCAGATTGTGTGAAATAGAGCGAGACTAATAAGACTACAGAAGTGTACTACAGACAAAGACAGGCACTACAGAGGAGAAATCCGATTTCGTCATAAAATACAAATGTACGACATGATTTCTAAGGCTACATGCACTTGAATTGAATTTAGATTTATAACCTTGAATGTGATTGCTCCACAACTCGTAATATCAAAAGCTTTGAAGACCAAATGAGCGTACACGGATGAATCTATGAGAACAAAACAAGAATTCCCAACCATTTTGATCAATGTACAGATAGTGAATGGGATATTATGTAAAGGCGTTCCACTTTCATTCTCCACTTTCTTTGGGGGGCGAGGTCTTTTATTAGCATCTATTGTATTATTGTATTCTCCTATTTAGGGCCTCAAATTTCCTTGCCGTTCAACTTCTACCAGACTCTCTTTTCATTTCCCATTTCCCATACACTTGTCACTCCTACTATTCCCCGCAATAAAACCCACTCCATTTACATTGTCTTTTCCCAAACAACCGCAATAAATGCTCCCATGTTTATTAACGAGTTTATGTTTCTCCATACCAGATTCGACAAATACCACTGCTTCTCTTTATTATCCTTTTATGTCCTGACTTCCCTTTCTTTTCCTTATTCCTTTTTAACGGCCCCATTCATTCCATTCCCCCGAGCAAGTTAGCCGCGAGGAGCCAATGTCCAAAGACAAAAAAAAACCCGAATGGTCAATATGTTCAACTAACTCACTTTATCTTTAATCCGAATCCACAACTTTTACAAAAACTACTTTGTTCTAGTGTGAATTGATTTCCCATTACAGCCAGCTGACATTGACACATTCCAACTCCCTATGGCTCTTTCCTAACTTTCCTCGCAATTTTTATATTCAATTTTGCTCATGTAATCTAGAATTCTGATTGCTAAGGAGCGTAAGGCCTATAACATAACCATATCTTCAAATGTTCATCGTTCACTACATATTCAATATGTGAAATAGTCTATTAACACTTGCTTTGTAAGATGAGATCAGTATCTAATTTTTTAATTCTAATTTAATAAATAATGATTACTGTTTATTTCATGTTATTTAAAAATTTATTCAGATGCACATAGACCGGCGCATAGTAACAAATCCTTTTAGAAATATTTTCAAGAAATATTTATAAGCTCCATTCCAAAATAAAAAATTGCCAAGGAGCAGTTTACAAAAAATTAGAAAGATGTTTGGTAGAACTTAAATATCTAGCGTATAAGTCTCTCCAATTATTTAGGAAACATTCTACAATCCTTGAATTCAGTAATAGCGGCTTGAAAATTTATGTTTTTTCTTATATGAAGCTCGACAAAATGCAAAGAGCTATAGACTAATTCCGTTGTAGTGACATAATGATTGATTTGCTATGGTATGGCACTTCTTGGTTTGAGTGCATAGTTTTCTATTTGGCTAGCTACCTAAGAGCACTTTATTTTTTAGTATATCTTTGAAATTTGCGTCACATTCTATCACAGGCAGCGGGCACTTGTGTCAGTTCAGTTGAATTTACTGAATATCTGCACATATTGCATCTATTATTTAAGACGTCTAAGTGGAGAACGTGTGAAATATATGACAAGATATATCAGCGGGGTAGTAGCATAGATTCCTGTATAGTATTAGTAAGTAGATTGTGAGTGGGGATGTTTGGGATGTAGAGTAGGACATGAGAACTATATCTAATTCGCTATCTGTGGGCCAGGGGAATGTAGAGGATCCTAGCCAAGATCTTTTGAAAATTGCATATTGTAATAGGAAATGGAACTATAAGACATTAAGAGGAGTGAATGCAGATAGGGAAGAATTGAAAAGAATGAAACCATAGTTTCTAGACTGGATGTGAACCACAAAACTCAAACTTGAGGAAAGATAAAAATATTATTATCTCTGAAACTGGAGGAGGAAACTGTGTAAATACTTTTAGCAATGCTAACTGGCATTGGAGTGCGAGAAAAAACATTTTTATCATTTCTATAGTCGCGAGTCGACTGTTCCGCAGAATTAAAGAGTAGAGAGAAAGAGTAATTGGTTACATACTTCCATATGGGAAGAACTTGGCATAAATGTCTTTGAAGGTGTCCTCTTGCACAATCCCAGCAGGGCATTCCTACAGACAAAAGGAAAGAAAATCAAATTATCTGAAAATGATTAATTATTATGGAGAGGGATGGATTGAAGGACGAGGATATTTAACTTTAGGAACTCTGCGTGCGGCATTAGGACTTATATCCATCATTTATTAGTTTGGGTTTGGAGTTGGAAATGATGGGTTTAAGTCATGTTATATTTAGATCAAATTTTACAGAGTATATTGGTGAATACATGGAGGATATATAGAGGTGATAAGAGTTTAAAGGAGCTAGGTGATTGTGAGAACAAGCAGATGGAGGAGAATTAGTTGGATATTATATATCTGTTGTGTGTGCCGTGGGAATTCGGATCCTTGGGTATGGTTTCTTGGAGGAACTGAAAATATTGTTTAGTTTGAGTCTGGAGTAGTATTATCTGCTGTAAATAGTTGATGGTGAGCGCTAGGGCTTTTTCTTCGACTTCGTTTTCGTATAATAGGCTATGGAGTCTAAAAAAGGACCATCTTCAATACAATATGAATGAACGGTTAGGAAAATAATGTATAGAGCTAAGTATAATAAAGTAAGTCATAGAGACAGAGCAGGAGGAGAAAGACACATATTATTATCTATAGGACTGAAGAAGCTAAACCGAAGTAGCACTGAGCTGAAATAGTAAGTAGTAGCTAAGAAGGATGGGATGTTGGGAAGGCTGAGGAATGGAGATCGTGGCTTACATTTCGGTTGCAATGATAAGATGCCAAGCTATAACCGCCGCGAATATAATGTAGAACATTTTATTATAGCATTGCAATCCTATTTCCTTCCCAGCCTCACTCACTCACTACTGAGCTGAGGTAGCGTTACACTTTAACAGTACGCAGAGGTATTGCCATTGCCACTCGCAATTTGTCGTTAGACGAGCTCAGTCTCACTACGAACTACCCGTGCAGCAGTTCTTAAAGACCGACTCCACTCTTTGTCGGATACAACTCCCTCCCGATATACATATATCCCATCCCAGTTCAAAAATGTTGAATAAAGTTTAAGATCAAAGAAAGTGTGCAATCGGAAATACATTTGCTACACATGAAACACCGAGAATAATACCCTCTCACTTCCACCAGCACAGCCACTACACATCCAAACCATCCTTAATAATGTGCATAGATATGCTACACTCTCCACTATAACCTACCTACACTCATGCATAATACAAATAATTGACAAAGATATTCCTGCCTCCCACTTCAACATCCAAATTCACACAGATAATACTTTCCCCCGCCTATAGAAATTCTACCAATCCCGCACCACTACAAATATATATTCAAAAACCAAGACTTTCAAACATTTCCTATTTACAACTATTGAGAAAGTTGCATTTTTCATTAGATAGCATCTGATTGCCTCAGACAGAGAGAGAGAGAGAGAGATTGCCATCAAAATCTCAGTCATCCTATCTATTCTTTGTTAAAGGATTTTTGGTGGAACTGATAGTTTTAGAACTTGAAGAGAAAATTGAGAAGTTACAGATGCTCACATAATATATATGTGCAAAACCATTATTTGACATTTATTTGGCAAAACTTAAAAGTTTGAAATTTATTTGGATGAGGATATCGATATAAAAGGATGTTAGCATTGTACGGTGACACATAAGAAATTATCCTTAATTTTAACTTATTTTTGCACTATGCATTATTGTGTGTCTTCGATAACTTCAATGCTTCAATGCATCTCAAAATTATTCCAGCAATAGGGTTGTTTAAATTATTTACGCGTTTATGAGTTGACAGGCTAATTTATTCGTAGCTTGGGAAGCCAATATGCATCATTCGTTTACTGAACTACGTTTCCAACATTCCAAAGTTATCAAAGAAGACAAGTAAATAAGATGAATTCTGAATAGATAAAAGGATTAAACTACATTGAGTTATGATTCGTAGGGATATGAGCTGGTGTCCTCTGTACAAGTGGGACACTTGAATGTCATATTCGGAATCGGTAGGTTTTCCTCTATGCCGCATGAGGCCGATGCTTATTTTTAAAATAATTTTGAACTCATGTAAACTCTTTTTTGGAAAAAAAATTAAACGAATTTACAGTACAAAAAGTTTTGACTCCAATTTTTTCTTACTTATTGCCCTGAATTTTTAAAAGTCAAAAACATACGACATAAAAAACAATTTTCCTCTTTCGAATGAGCTAGGTATTCCAAGTTTTTTCAAAATTCTCAAATCGTATCCGTGGATTTCTAAACTTTTTCCATACTCTTGTACTAGCCAATCCTATACTGGCAAGGATTTTATCGTTCAAACACACTTCCACAAACCAGGGCAGCAAGCCAACCTTTAGCAGCGTTAATTTTGTACTCGTACCTTACAATGACGTAATATATACACAAAGCACATTGCAATATCGCAAGCTGCTATATAAACTTTACTCAATATAATGTACGTACATGTGAAATTCCGTAACAGTCAAATATTCTTAGAAATATTATTTTCGGCTGATGGAATGTCACTAAAGTTTATAAAATTGGCGAATATAACTTTTACGCCATTAAAGCAGTATGGAAAAATTCTCGAATTCTTTATGTAGGTGTTTTTGGGCAGTAGTTCAGTATTACTACATTTACATCGTGCTCCCACATTTAGTACGTGCATTATATATTCAATATTACTTGTCACACTTTGGTAGCTACTATTCCAACGGGAAAGCTCTACTGCTTGTGTAAATAGAGATATGGAGCTGCGTCAACATGTTTTCAGATATTCTTTGAAAAATTAGCATGATTTCCATAAATAGCTTACAGAGATATGTAGTTAGTTCATTCACTGGAAGAGACACTAAAGTAATCCACAAAATAAACAACTGAGATAAAACTTAAAGGAATGTATGCATAATATATATTTGTTATACTTTAATTAAATATTGCTTCATAAGGAAAAATTATTTGTTCGTCCTTGCTCATGCCAGACTGCGTGGCATTATAATTTCTTAAATAAACTAAAGGCACTGTTCCAATCTATGAAAATATGTTATGCCGAATTTATAATTTGCATCGTTTAGGAATGTTATTACGAATAAAACTTACAATGTAAAGAAACTAAATTGGGTATAGAAAAATGTAGTAAGTTTGTGTAAGGGAAAGTAGTGTTTATGTTTATAAGAGACCGTGGTAGGGTTTTTTCGTAGGTTATTTTTGTAGGAGGAAAGCCAAAGTTTAGTTGGAGGAGGTATGGAATGAATTGAGAGGGAATTTTTAGGTGCTGAGGGAGAGATTTGATGTTTTTGCGGTGAGACAATGGATAAAATGGTTGGCTTTTAGGATGTCCGGTGGTTTTGCTGGCATGCAAAGGATTGTAAGCAAATAGCTGTAGAGCCTGGCTCTGTAGTAGCTGTGTGCTCATTCCAGTTGCTCTAATAGAGAAATAGCAAGGAATTAGTAGGTAGAGTGCAGAGGAGAAAGCGGGAGATAGGAAGTAAGTGCCTTGAGAAGGTAGCAGGAGGGCCTGGGGATATTTGTAGTGGAGGATGTTACGGCAGGAAGGAGTTTGCTAGGCTGGTGATGAGCGTGTGGTGTGGCTGTTGGAGTCAGGGACTGAGTGAGTGAGTGCCTAGCAGAGAGGACGTATTGATAGGAGCTGAGCGGGAGTCAAGTTAGATTAGAGATAGATTTGTGTGTCCATAGAAATGAGATGGAGGATTGAGTAGGAGGGAAAGTGGTGGAAATATGTATGAAATAGTTGTGTAATGAAAGTAGGACCTGCTTGAAACCGCGGTAGAGAAATCGGATTTCGCTCTTGGTGAATTTGGTCTTCTCGCACAATTCGTCGAGGAAAGGTCTGTAGGTGGACGGGAATGCAGGATGCGCACCGAGCAAGTCTGGGTCGTCCATCATCGTCGACGTCGTCACAATCTTCTCACCGCTGCTCAAACTGGTCGTTTCAGACATCATCTTGAAAGGCTTGATTGAACCCCTCTAAGGATTCTCACGACTCGAAATCCAAAGGTGAAAGCTTCAACTTTCCGTACTCCGCTCACTAACGACAAGTGAGTCAACTTTTATGAATGCACCGAGTCCTTGCCACTCACTCGTCCTTCGCTCTTTATTCCCTGGCAATGAGAATTAAAATGCCGAGAACACTAAAGTCAACTTTAGTCTGAGCACATCGTCAAAGTACACACATGTATGAACTGATGAGGTTCGAGAATTGTTTGGCCACAGAATGTCTGCGAGAGTGATTAGAGTGTAGAGCTATAGGTAGGCGAATATAAGTGAAGAACGGACGCCTAAGTAAATTAGGAGATGCAATCGTAAAGTCAGAACTGCCGGAGAGTACTAGGACCGAGGGAGTTGTTATTAGTTGCGGATGCAGGAAGATGCAGTAGCGACGGAGCTAATAAATATTTTGATTGACTGCACTTATTTAAGTAGGCGGGAAAGCAATAAGGTTTTTATTGCGAGATTATTCAAGTGCCTATCTGTCCGTTCACCATTCAATAGCTCAATGTGATTTTCCGTAGAGAAGTTAACTTGTGGAGTCATTATTTGCTACATCCTCCGCGTGTGTATAAAGGAGGTTCTGCTTATGTACATAAGCAGCTCAATCCCATGCATCACAAAGGAACACAAACTTTGATCCTTTTGGATCTGGAACAGATCAAAGAGCTCTGTAGCTAAGCTTCCCTTTAGATATCACTATCAATCAACTCACCGCTCAGGTGGTTGATTGCAGTCTCTCCCTCGCCCTCGCTCCACTATCTTCCCGCCCCGAGCACTTCAAAAAAATAAGCTGAGGGGACACCCACACATACTCTTCCTTCCTGTCTCTGTAGAATTTCAAGACTTTCTCCGAAAGAATGACAACTTTCTTCTGCACTCCTTCTTCCCTCTGTTTATTTTCTACCTGATTGCATTGCTGATTGTCAGTGAGTGACACTCCTGTCGGCTTTCATCTCTATCTGGTTAGGGATATCAATTCCAGAGCCTGTCTCTCTGACCACAGCCCTCAAACCCTTTCCTCCACATCTACTTAGTCATGCACAATGAGGGGGAATTAATTTCCAGATAAATGTCACCGAGGATGAGCGGCAGACAGGTGGATTGATAGAAATGGAGATAATTCGCAGAGAGGAAGAGTTAGCTCGTAGCTCTGTTTCTAGTGATGTCGTATTTGGATGGGAATGTCATGTCATGTCCTGTCATGTCATGTCTCAGTGGGAGAAAAATGTGTAGAAGAGAAGGAGATGATGCGGACTTAGCACATTGAGGATGAGTAACTGTGATTGGTTGGTTGAAAAAGAGCTGTCATGTAGAATTCGTGTCGCAATTGTGAGAACAAGAGAATTTACGTACCTATTGTTAGTATGCTGTTCTACAAGCTGTCGCTACACCTACTCATTTGCTGATTGTGATCCTACCTGTGATAGTTGAGCAGAGAGACAGCTCTGAACTCTGTAAATATTTCAATCCCTTCACTTGCTTGTTTTTCCTGGCCTAGAAAAGGAGGATGGCTAGTGCATAAACTCTGTAATGTGCATGTTATTAGGGAGGAGGACCGTTGGCTGTGTACTAGCGCAGAGTGTGCACTTAAGTAGAGTAGCAGAGCTAGTGAGTCAAAGAGCTGGCGGCAGGAAGATGCGAATTGTTGTGTGGACTCTATGCAAGTACGGGAGAGAGAGAGAGAGAGAGATGTAGGTAATTTCCCAGTAAGTATGCCGTCTAATGTTGCTAGTCACTTTGAATGAGTGTACGTGTGCATGGAGAGTTCAGAAGGACGTGGATGCTTCTTTGTGGCAATAATATAGTAAACTAATGTCAGAGAGAGAGAGAGAGAGGCAGGTAGCCAGGCAGCCAACTATACGTAGCTACGCTGCTCTATATTTATAGCTCTTCACCGTGTGCACATTTGGCTTTGGCCTCTGTGCACATCACAACAACAGTCTCTCTGCCTCATCCACAGTGCAATAATATTATTATTAGAAGTAGTCGACGTAACTACATGTCTCTGCGTGTTCCTCAGGCGGCAGAAGGCGAGCGAGAGGAGTTTGGTTCGGCGGGATGGACGTGGTCGTGGACGTGGAGATGCAAAACAGTTCTCTACAGACAGATTCTGGGTCTACACGAGTCTAGCGAGAAAGGAGAGAGAGAGGGAGAAGAAGGAGCGAGTTGAGATGGACCCGTTCTAGTTCATGCCACTGGAACGACTGTCAGCCTCTCGGATTCGCAACTGACACGGACTGAGTGACTGAGTGTGAGCCAAAGCCAAAGCTCTGCTCTGCCTCTCCTCTGCCTGCCTAACTAACTAACTTCCCTCCTGCCGCTCACTTATACAGGGACATACGAGGGAGACTCACTACGCACCGGCACTGGCAGCCACTCTCTGGCAAACGGAGCACACGGCACGGATCGGGTAAACGGTTCTCTCGCCGACTTTCTATCTCCGTCTCTCGGTTTCCCTGCCACTTCCCTCCATCCACCGACCTCAACAGACTCCCTCAACTCAACTGATCGCCACTGAGCTCTGAACAAGACTACATCTTCCCATGCCTACAACTCCCTACTTACGTCTCTCTCTCTCCTTCTTTTCTACCATGTAGCCCTAGTGATGTACGTCCGTTCGTCTGTCCTTACGTTCTTGGCAATTGGCAAACCATCGCGTGGCCATGGGCTTCATCTATGTACACTGCTCTCTCTCTCTCTCCCGCGACTTCTACATCCACACATAGCGACTACATTCATTCTCATCTAATACACTCGCAACATAATAACAACCTCCCTTTCATTCTATACACACAACCTGACAGAATTCCCTTCCATCTATGTGCAGTGTGTGTGCACAGAGAGGATTCGTCATCTCTCTTTTCAGTTTTCACTTTAACTTGAGTTTAGGTCTTCGTTAAGAATCAGTCTTGGTTCAGTAGCTTCCTCACTACATCTTATTATGCTCCATCACTGCTACAGCGTTTGTTGTGAAGACATAAAGACTATAGCGACTCATCTTCCTTCTCAATATATTTACTATTCTCATCTCTCTGGCTCTCTATTCTCTGCTGTGGTTTGACTTAGCCCCCTATACTTTCATTCTTTCCTTCGGCTTCACATTTACTAAACTTGGCTGCCCTACTCTCTCTCTCGCACACACACACACCGCACACACCATAGCTATGTGGTAGGCAAAACACACACACTACACGAACGAGTAGTTTCTACTAGCCTTTGTATGTATCTTGCCGTGCAGTGCTTTACTCTCACTCGGGCAACTACATAGAACAAGGCAACTTGTGCATGCCAGTCTTGTCGGCAGTCCTAGCGGAGATGATATAACGAGCAGCATGCAAAGGCTGGCAAAGAGTAGCAGATACAAGTCTTACTTATCGTTAGCTCTCTCTCTCTCTCTCTCTCTCTCTCTGTGGCATAGGAGCAGAGCCAGGCCACGGACGATTCTACTCCGGAGAACTACGATTTTCAAACTTGAAGAAACTTGGATCTACGAACAGTATTTTCAATGCCATTATTGATCACACAGGCTCACACTCAACTCCTACGACTCACTATGGCTTGTATTATTGATTAAAACTGGGATGAGGATATAGGCATAGCCATCACCTACATCCATCCACATACTATAACCTTAGTCCTCTATCTCTCTGACTAGAGCAAGTATGTAGCCATGTGCACGAGGCATACTAACTCACCCACTACTACACTTATATATATACACACACATACACACTCTCTCTTTCTTTATATCTCTCCACGCTTTCTGCTCTCAACTCCCAATGTAAAAGAGTAATATGCCTTAGCCGAGATCTTCCTTATAAGTCTCTATGCGTTTTATAAGTAAACTTGCCATTTACTGTTACTCCTTCGTCAGAGCCTCTCACTTTCCTCCCATGCTCATACTTTCTCTAATAATCTCATCACTTAAGCATGTAGGCATTTATATAATGGAGAGGGATATGAAATAGCAGAGATAGTATTTTTCCTCCTATCTTTACTCATTTCGTTTCCACAGTTGTGACGGTTAGCCAAGTGGCTAGTTACTTCCTATTACTGCCTACCTACATTACACATGCCTAATATAATTTCACTCCGTCATCTTATTGCTTTTTCTTTTCTGCAGCCGAATGCCCGGATGGAACTAAGCCGAAATGGAGTCTTTCTAATACGTTTTTGTCTTTTTATTGCAGACATATCACTAAGAATTACTTTGATGCACAATTTATAGCTACTTCAATGGTAATGACGTAGATAGAAAGGACGTGGAAGCCAAATGCTTTCTCCCATGCAAATACTCCCAACTGCTTTTTCTATAACTACAGAAAATTACTTTTCTTTTGATAGAAATGAAAAAATAATTTTTTTCCGAGGAAATAGTCTTGATAATTGGTCTGAGACTGAAAATTAGCTCATAGTTCATCTACAAAGAAGAAAGTAAAAGTGTCTTAAAACTTTCCTAATTGTAAATGTATAAGGGAAAGCAGTGGAAATTATAATGCTATCAGATGCATGAGGAGTAAAAATTAAAAAGTGTCTAATAAACTTTTGGTTTTTAGTATGCTGATAATAAATGCAAAGCTCTTAAGTTCAGAGTTGAGTATTTGCATGTGAGAGGATGCAGTTGTAGGGACTAATAGAATGGAGTATTGTGTATTTCCTCGTAGGGTTTCTTTAGGCAGATGGGATTGTTTAGTGGAAACAAAGTTTCGGCTGCCTGTGAGCTGGACTACGAAATGACGTTGCATGTGGCACAGAGATAGGATAGGAGTAGACAAGGAGGAGACGATCTTCTCCTCCCGACCAGAGAGTACACGGAGCAGGGCGGGCGGGAGAACTAGGAACTGATGCCCGGAGTGAGCGAGTGGAGATAGGGCGCGGAGCAGAAGAGTCGGCTTGGCATTTAACACGGAGCAGGACGGGCAGGAGTTGTTCTGGGATCCGGATATTCCCTATTATGCCCGACTCTTCCTCCTCTATAAGCATAGGACATTACATTAGGTACTTCCTCCCTTTAGCGCTGCATGCCGACCGTGAATACACCTCATCCAAGAGAGAGGAGAGATATGGTGATGATATAGGATTCTCGGGCTCACGTTCACGCACAGCTTCCCTCGACTTCTTCCATATCGAATAGTGACAGGAGTGCAATGGAAGAAAGAAAGAAGAGCATCCTCGGGATCGAATGCTGCCGTGTAGCAGAATGGAGTTAAGAAAGAGAAGACATTTGGAGCACATATCTGAAAATGAGTATGAGGAGGATGGAAGTGAACCTAAGAGCCTGTTCCAGTCCAGTCCACTCTGGCAAACTAATAACTAAACACATTACTATTACGACATGAACCGGTTCTTGTGAATGCACATTAGTATATTATTATCCTTGAATTTAGATACACAACTCCAGGGCTGGCTAACAGGAGCCAACGGTTTAGACATTAGTGCATTGTCAGAATCTGTGTGATATTACAGTCTAAATGTATAGGGCACAACAACAGAGTTTTATCTCTGCGAGCAAATCTCCGAGACTTCTTCCCAGCTCACTCAACACACTCCCAGTTTACTTTCTTCCTTTCTCTCACTCATCCCCGCTCCCAATTCTCAGCTCGGTCAGTTCAGCTCACCGCCCCAATGCTTTCTACAGACAATCCGTGAGACTTTTTCGTCCCCGATTAGTCGCCTTGTCTATCTAGACTCCCTACCCGCCACTGCCCGCTACATTTCCTCATCCTCTCTCTCTTTTTTCCCTCTCTCTCTTTCTCTCGCTGTCCTACTTACTCCTGCTTTCCATATTTTCATCACTCCACTTTCTTTTCCTTCCCCACATCTTTGTTCACTTACTTTCTTTTGACTTTCCACATGCACAGTAATATTCACAAATTGAAGGGAGTAGTGAAGCCATCCGGCCTCACTCACATTAGTTGCATGCATCATATCTCCTTAGGATAATAGCTCGTGAAAGCACACAAACACATCAGCCATAACACGAACATCTAATAAATACTACACTTTCATAGCAGACACATTATCTATAGCTATCTATTTAGAAGACTTATTCTGATAAATTTACTTTCACCCGTCCGCTCAACTTACCTACGTAGTTTACACTGACATGATTTTACTTACGTCAGCTCTGTGCTGATTTATTTAACCACTCCCTTCCACTACTGCCTTCTGGCCCACATACCGACATACGCATAATACTTACTCCTTTCACCAGAACACATACCAAAACACAAATTAATTTGTAATAACGTCCTTATGAAACACTACGTCCTTTTTAGTACATGCTTTCAGCTACACAAACATAAGTAGACGCAATGGCCATTCACAACAACTGAATAGGGGCATCTTCGGATAACTAATGGCATTGTCCAAAACTACGCTGTAGTCATTTCGAATGGAACCTGAATGCCTAAACTCTGCTAAACTTTAGAACTTTGTTTCATTTCACTAGAAATCTCAGTTTGTGCACATTGTCTTGAATTATTTTTTACACTTTCCACTTTTTCTCAACTTTCTCCAAAACTTTCTCCCTCATTTTAATTATTCTACGGCGGGGCATTTATACTTAATAGATTTATAATTAAAACATCCCATACTTACGATTAGCGGTCGACTCCTACTTACCAACCTCATTAATGTTAATACACAGTGACAAACCACGACAAAGACTACTACTCTCTCAGTTTAATAATTAGGCACGAGGAAGTGATAGAAGAGAAGAGGGAAATAATGTTTAGCACTTTATTATCTGTGATACATTGAACCTGGTGGATAATATATTATGGCATTATATCCTCTCATATTTTGAGAGGGAACTCTTCTCTTCTGATTATGCTATTATAGCCAAATCCTATTCTTAACCATTCACAATAGCTTTCTATTGTGTTCTCTCTATACTTATCAAGTAAGTAGGTATAACAATTCAGAGTTTGGAACCTTTACACCATGGACAAACGAAACTTCTGCTGAACAATAAGAGTTCATCAATTTCCATTCTACCACACACTCACTAACACAGAATTAGTGAACAGCATTATATTTGCATTTTCCAATTACACTTAAGTATACGAACTATGACGTGAAGAGTTGACGCCACTTAATTTCTCTCATTCACTCTTGACACACGTGCTCCCAATGTCCTTCCTTTTTGGCTTTGAGTGTACTAATAGCATGTGAAACTACCCACTTAGCTATTTTATGCTCCTTTGCCCATTGTCATTTGAATTTCCCAAGTTCTGAACCTCTTGACACATTCCCAACTACTTGCAAAATATATTATAAAATAGATCAATTTTCCGCAGATTGAACATTTAAGAGTAGTTTAAAAAATTTGCCCTTCACTTAATTTATTATAAGAGATTATAGTATTTATTTGACACTCTTTATGCCCCATTTTTAAATTTGTAAGCTTTTTTATCTCAGTCACTAGTTATCTGACACTGCCCGGCCAACGTAATGGCTCATACTAAACAAATTCTAAAAGAAGTGGGTAAAAGTTTGTGAAATAATCGAAAGTTTGGAGTCAAAGTAGAACCGCAGATTATCTGATTTATATACAAGCTGCGCTGAACAGCTTACGAGTTACGACAAGCATTGACTTCCAGCCGGCATCGGAACTTCCATTCATATTTACACGATGGACCTCGAATAAGTCGAAGAGGGTAGTGGGCGGGAACCAACTCAGTTCCAGTCGAGGACAACTGTCGGTACGACGACCCAGCAGTTGACATTAGCATCTCTACTCTCCCTCATCTCCATGCACATTACCAACCATCATCTCCAAGGTCAAAGTATCCGGTCAGGTCAGGAAAGAGCTTGGCATAATAGTGCATGTAGTTAGTTGATGTAGTAAATTCGACAGAGAGGCTCCATTTACCACAGAACGGCTCATCCTTTACTTCACAACTCATTCTCCACCTCATAATGTCACATAAAAAGTGTATTTTTAGTTTATTGTGTATCGAATGTAGACACACTTTCACTCGTATTAATGCCGTACTAATAAATTGCATGTATACCAAGGTTAATTCACATTACTCGTTGAGCTGATAAAATTGTTTTGCTATTTCATTGCCCTTGCTCTCTTGCACAAGTTGAGATTTTAGCATGATTGTCCATGTGTAGCTCAGTATAGAACTTTGACTTTGCAAATACAAAGAAGTACAAGAATAAATTCGGAGGTTAAATGGGTTCTTAAAGTTGCAATGAAAGGAATGATATAATATTACACTTGCAAAGCATGAAATATTGGCATTAATGGAAGTGTACGTTGTAGCGGTACACAGTAGGTGGTTGTACCAACTCTATGGAAAGCTGTTCTTGAGAGTAATAAAATTTCTTAAGTGCAGATGTGATATATGTATGTACAGTTTAGGTGCAATCAAAATAACTCTCAAGTTAATGGGAACGTAAGTATGATATCTATTCATCGTTATGGCAGATGACATAAATATTAGCAGATAACATAAACGGCATTAAAAATGCAATTTTCCTTTATAACATATCCGTGCTCTAATGGTTTCTATTCAAGAGCGTCGTGACTAGCAAAATGTTGTCTTCTAAAAGACTTTGCTTTCTGGGACATTCGATATTTCAAG
Source organism: Tomocerus minor (assembly GCA_009936455.2). Lineage (NCBI taxonomy): Eukaryota > Metazoa > Arthropoda > Collembola > Entomobryomorpha > Tomoceridae > Tomocerus > Tomocerus minor. The sequence continues at coordinate 40,529 of JAAAYG020035266.1, forward strand.
AGAGCTTAGAAAGCATTCCTAGAAAATCTTAAGGTAGAATCTTTTGATACTGGACTCCTCATATAGGTACTGAACTGTGAATTCATTCTTACAAATAAAATGTTTTCTTGCAGTCCTAAAAATACATACTAATCATACGATTATTCCAAATTGATATTTCATCACCTATTTCAAGCAGTATATGCATGCAAAATCCAGCATTCTGTCATGAAAAACTCACATTTTCTATTGAAATTAGTGATAAATTACTTTTCTCCAGAGAATAACTATGGATGCTATAAGCAAAGCTTCCTCCAAACTTAGATGAAGATGGAACCCGTTCCGTTTTCTTAAAATTCATTTCCAGAGTTTTGCAATTTAGCAAATCTATGATGAATGTGTAGGCGAGGTGAATACAATGGGCATAGACAATGGAAAATGTAAAACTCATTAAAGACCAGTTTATAGTAAATGTATACATATACTAAATTTATACTAGACATAGTTTTATTGATGAACGGTGCTAAACAAAAGATTCATTTCTGACTGTGACCTCTTCTCATTTGCATGAGTGTGAAATGGCTCATTCAATCTGATGTCTCTTCGTCATTGAATGGCAGGGTAGTTGACGTCAACAAACGACTTTAGTCTAAATATGGAAATATAGAAATACTTGGTGTAGGTGCAAGGACTGATAACTCCATTTGTGCTCACAACGCCCCATTATTATCCTCACACTACGCTACACATTATGTTTGAGACATTTTGTGTCAACTCTAAACGTGCAAAAAGCTTGTCAAAGCAAAAGAAAGCCAATTGCAAAAAATATTAGGGATTCAAATTGAGAACTTATTATAAGATATCATTTCAGATGTCATATCATCATCAAAGGGCTCTAAAGGTGTTGGAAAAAGTTCTAACTTTTTCTTGACTGTATACCTAATACAAGAAACACTAACGAAACTTTTTTTGAAAGTGTCGCTGTACTAAATCATAATATACCTGTTGTTGGAAATTGAGTTTGCCATAATGCCAAAAGTTCAAACTGTCACAAAATGTCTAATTCTAGATATTTCTGCTTTTATCTCACAATAGGTATCTATAATTTTTTACACCAGATCACTTTATTCGCATGAAATTTATGTTTTCAGAACCGATTCGGAACCAGTTTGGAAAAAGTTTGGAACTCACCATTCGGAATCAGTTCGAAACCAGTTGTGAACAAGTGTACAACAAGTTTAGATTAGGTTTAACATTTGGTTTAGTTTTAACTTTCTATTTTAATTGGAAAATTTCCTGTTAAATTTTCCATGACAGTTTCACCTACCACAATATCATTCAAATGGTTAATTTATTCTTGTAGTAATTTTGAATCGTTGAGATGGGATATTTTATGGCCAGTTTGAAGATTTTATCTATTCGCAATAATGAATGTACAGACGCTCCGAAAATTATTTTGGCCATAATTTTGTTAGGTAAAATTGTAATTGACATGGCACATTATTTTTATTTCAAAATGGAAGAATGACCTGCTGTCATTACTGGATGGATAAGGACCGGGCATATTTCTGGCTGTAATGAATATTCGTCCCTCCTAACAAATTGCTGGTATTTCATTAAATGACACTTTTTTATAGCGTAGAACCATGGGGACCGCAGCAATAAGATGGTGTCGACCGAATTGGACATTTTTTGCGTATTGTCTCATAACACTGAAAGGGTAGCTTTCATATAGGATTTATTTTCCACACGGAATAAAACCTTTAATTCCTACCCTGCTGTATTGTACTACTTAATGTTTCAATGTCCAGTGGGTTTTTGTGTAAGTCAGAAATGCGCCATGGAAAGTCGTGGAAAAAAGTATATGATTTTGTAGAGCGAAAGAAAGGAAGTCTTAGGAGACAGAAATGAGATCAAGTAAGCTCGATAAGAACTAACGGGATCTAGAGAAGCACTATAGAATTACAATATATGTGAAGCAGTAAAATTAACTCTGTTGGTAATCTTACTGTTGTTGCAATTACTCCGTAAACTCCGTTGTTCAACTGGAGAGATAGCTTTCAGTCTCAGTTCATATAAATGACTAATATTGTCGGATAACACCTACCTAAATCCACTATCTCTAAGAGATTTAACGATGCAAAAGAAAATGCCTACTAAACACTTTGCGTGCAATATCTCTCGTAAATGTAACCCTTAAAGTTTATTGACTAAATTCACGGCTCCTTTTATTGGATTTTGATAACTATCCTTCTTAGAGATACGTGTTCTACGGCACTGCAGCGATAAACAATGGTCATCGAACAAGAAGAGTGAACCTCAAACCTGTTTTAGGTACTACCAATGCTTAAAAAGCATCCTGAGTAGAATTAACTCGTAAATGTTAAAACTATTACAAATTCTTAGCCAAAAAATAAAATTCCATGTAGGGATAGATGACCGGCATGGTGTTGCACCGATTCCGAATCAATTCCACTACGGTACCGCACCGGTTCTTAACTAATACCTCACTGGTTCCCAACCAATTCCGCAC
>JAAAYG020035267.1:3803-14283 GCA_009936455.2 Tomocerus minor
TTCAGTATTTAAAACGCTAAATAATTTCTATCTCAATTATTTTCAATTTCAAAAAAATTGTAACACACACATGCAACTAGAGAACATACGTAACAGTCAGGGATCACATGAAAGAAAGTTGCTTTCTCTTTCAACACAGAGAAACAGGGATAAACTTTCACAGAAAAGAAAATAACTTTCTTCGATGATATATGTTACGAGGTTCACAATTATATAGAACCATATTCCATAATATGAGTATCAAGACAATTAGACGAAGTATAGTGTAACTCTGCCTTACAATAAGCAATAACAATTAAATGAAGAACCCAAAGATAGGTTATCATTTACTAGTCAAAAAGATGTGTGAAGAAATCATCTAATTTACTTTGTACTAGTTTATACTCTCACCTCACCATCAATCGAAAGGAGTGAAGTTTTTTGTAATTCATTCATAGTACTATTTTAGTAAACGTGGTGAAAGTGGTATTGGTATTATTTTAGTCTCACAGAATACTTAAAATATTAGTATGCAAATTATTATACTTTATTTTAAACGTGCATATTATTAGCCTCCTTAAATATCATATTATAATGGTATAAAGTGATTACTTGTTTTGGCCGCAGTTGTAAGTCTTTGAGGTTTGTTAGATAAGAACATCTCATTCACACAGGAAGCCTTTTGTGGACGTTATCTTATTAACACTAAGTTACTGTTCTGTCAGTCACTGCGATGTATTTAAAAGTCTGAATTACGTCGATAATATGACGTTGTGTAGTAGTGATGTAATTTCTTATTCAGTCATATAGAGCACGGTTTCGTGGATTTCTAATTAGAGTACACTTTGAAGTTCTAAACGATCACTGTTAATAAAAATACAAAGTAGACACAAATTGGTAAATGCAAATTAATTTGTTTGTAGAGGTACAACGCTTCGATGATACCGTTTGTCTTGTTTTTCCTTATAAATTATCCTAAAAGTAATCTAGTAGTAATCGTCTATGTATACAAGACTGGCTTACGTACACAACTATAATCAAGTTATTAGGTTTTAGTGTACGATTATTCCGACTAAGTTTGTATTGCGTCTTGAATTCATATAAGAAAATTTTCAGTCCTGTTTTCGATTAGTAGTCAAATGTGATTTGGTGTTTTCAAAACTTTGAACGTGCTGTTGGAGGAGAACAAGTTCACTGTTCAAAATTACCAAACTATATGTTGGACTCTCAATCTGCTTCCTCGTGCAGACTGCTTATAAATATGAAAAAAGAAAGATCTTCTGTCTGTAAGTTGTAAAAGGTAGTTGAATTGAATTGAAAGCTAACTTCATATCACAATTGACTTCTGAAGAAATCTGGAGGTTTTTTGTAGTTCCTGTAAATACTATAAACACAAACACAATACTATTAGACTTTTGAAAGGGATTTCTAAAAAGGATTTCAGAAAGAAATGATATAATTATAGCCCAAATTAATGAAACGCACATTCATTCATCATTTGCTTAAACCTGCTCCTTTCATAAAAAAATTTAGTGTTTATGGAGGGCTAATGTACTGTGAACCTGTTTTACAGTTAATTGTTCAATCTTGTGCGAAGGCGTTCATGCATTTTGTATTGTATATTCGGTACTATACAGTCATATTGTAATAATGGTATTTTTTCATAATTATAAAATTATGATTTTAAACGAACAACACATTTATGATTGAAAAATATTACTGCAATAGTGAACAGAAAATGTACAGACCTATTATTATCGATTATAACAATTTCCAGTGTTGTTCCAGGACTTTGTCAGTGGAATATTATGCAAAGAGTTAAGTTTTTTTGTAAAAAAAACACCTATCTGACCGACTTACACCTCCCGAAAAGAATTATCGGGTCGGACTTATCGGACAGAGAAATACAAACAATCACAATCAAAAACCAGACACTTCTATTCTTGCGACAATCTTTTCTACAAAGTAAGTACCACTCACAACGATGGCTCACTTCGCCGATACTATTCCTCGTGAACATCCAGGCGCGAAAACCAAAACTGGAGGAGTTTAAAGTCAAAATAATAAAGTATATATCACTTTCTGTCAAAAAATCACTAATTAATTTGATTTTAAAAGGTTAGCCAATATTCCTGGACAATGTACACTTTCAAACATCATTAGAACATCACTAGTTACGTTTACGATTGGGTGTAAATAGGAAAAATGGCTACTGCACCTAAAAAAGAGTTGCCAATATTTGGCAAGCTGAGTGTAAATTTTACACCTGTCAGCCCTTTGACACATCTTTGTGTATCAAATAATAAACTTGTTCTGGCCATGCAAAATAAAGTTCTGATGAAAATAGATCTCAAAAATCCTGAAGATCTTAAAGGTTAGTTTGAGAAAAGTAGTTAAATTTTTGCTACAGTTATTTGCTGTATAATGAGAATTTAAAGTGAAAAATGTCTATATATTTGTTGCCAGAAATTGACCTTAAAAAGTTAGATGCAAAGCTGTTGAACATGTACTTTGATCCATCTGGACAACATCTTCTATTGGCTTTCGGTCCCAAAGACAACGGTAATCCAACGGAGTTAATGTACCTTGCCCCGAACTCGTTAATTCCAAAAGAAATTCCAAAAATGAGGACTCATATTGTAACTTCTGTTGCATGGAATCAATGCTTGGAGTCTTCCAAGATAACTTCGACAAGTCCTTTCCTTTTGGGAACGTCAAAAGGTTTTATTTTTGAAGCAGATATATTTAATGGAGAATTCAGATTGGGCAAGCAGGTAACTTTTTCACGTTGAAATTGAAACAAATTATTGTTACCTATTTTACAATATGGAAAATCAAAATTTTATTTGGATTTTGTTTTAGTTGTATCAGATGGTTGACTCTGTAGTGTACGGGCTCGAGTATTTCTTTTTGCCCAAATCAAATAAATGCTATGTATTGGCTGCAACGGCCCGAAAATTGTACCAATTCAAAGGATTTGTGCAAAACAGAGAAGAAAGTAATTGGTTCACTAATCTGTTCAATGCGTACCTAAGTCAAACTTGTGCAGAGGAAGCTATAGAAGTTGTTCAGCCGAACATTTCCTCCGTTTATCCTTGTTCTCAAACTAGACTAGATGTTCTATATGATTCCAACTTGGCATTTCCAAAAGCAATTGGATTTTTAACTGACAGCGAAGCAATGATGTACAATAATGTAAGGTTAAATGACATTAATAGAAATTAATCAATCATTTTATGGGAAAGGTATACAATGAAGTGACGATGACTGTTGTTTCGTAAATCGTAATTTAATGAAAATTAAACAAAAATTAACTCTTTATGTTCCAGATTGGAATCAAAACTTCTACCGATGATGACTTTTTAAGTAATTTGGTAATGGTCGAATATCCAAAAGACGGTGATGAAAGTTCAGAATCCACGCCATGTCCCCGTTCTTTGCTCCTAACAGACTTCCATGCTTTGTTTCTATATAAGAATTCCGTAAAGGCTATATGCACACTTAACAAGGAACTTATATTTGAAGAATCGTTTGATGAAGTATGTAAAACTATTTCGTAATTTTCATTTACTGCATCTTTTGTGAAGATGATAACAACCATGTTTTTCAGTTTAAGGGCAAAGTCTACAGCATTGTACGTGATCCAGTAAAGGAAACTATTTGGTCATTAACCGCAAACGGAGTTTATAAATATGTAGTGTCTGCAGAAGATAGAAATATCTGGAAAATCTACTTAGATAAATGCGATTTCATAAAGGCTCAAGAATATTCCAAAAATGACCCCGAAAAGTTGGAACAAATCGCAATGAAACAAGCTGATCACTTTTTTTCAAAAAAAGAGTATGTCATGAATTAATTTTATCGTTCTCAACTACAATAAGAATGTTATTATTTTATATATTGATGTTTTTGAATAGGTATGAAATGAGTGCCATGTACTACGCCATGACTAAAGCTACGTTTGAAGAAATAGCGTTAAAATTCGTTCAAATCGACGATTCAAAAGCTCTTAAGACATTTTTAATGAAGGTAATGACTATTTACTTTGTGTTCTACCTGTCTGATTTAGTTATAGTTTAATGATGTTGGTACCCAATTTTCAATTTCATAATATAGACAAATATCTTGAACCATATTTAGAAACTAAGCGGATTGCGTGGCCATGAAATGACAAAAATGACGGCTTTGGTGCTATGGATTATTGAACTTTACTTAAACGATTTGGGGTCTTTAAGAGATTTTGGAAAAGGGGAGACGGCCGAATACACTAATTTGTCGGAGGAATTTCTCCAGTTTATGAAGCAGCCTATGGTCAAGGTAAAATTATTGTTAATTAATTAACTGTGTGCTAACATACGCGTTAAATTGCGTACATATTTTCAACATTTTGCCAATATTTCAGGACTGTGCAACGAAAAACAAGAAAGCTGTCTATGATCTTATGGCTAGTCACGGCGACAAAGAAAACTTGATTCATTTCACATTTGTCATGAAAGACTACGACGAAGTAATAGAAAACAACATATCCAACGGCAAATATGTTGCCGGTAAAATATACACTTAACATTCATATCTGTATTGATAATTTACACCTTTAAATGAGGATTAAAATAGTTTTTTGTTTATAATTTGTACAATGCAGCTCTAAGTACGTTACAGCAACAAAAAGATTCTTCTTTGTACGCTCGTTTCATTCCTGTGTTATTGGATAGAGATCCCAAAGCAACTATCGATGTCTTGATTACCAATGGAAGAATGTTAAATCCCATTAAGCTACTGCCCAAATTTTCTTCTAAGCTAACGGACGAAACAGTAATATATTATCCGTAATTATTCATAAATACCATAGTTTAATTGGCGATAATAGTCATTTTATTTAATAATTTACAGGCGAAGCATATTACCCGTTATTTGGAACACTGCGTGAATACATTACGAGTCACAGATCAACCAGTACACGATTATTTAGTTTCATTGTATGTGTATTACTACCCCACGGAGAAATTAATGGAATATCTCGAATCGCAAGGATCTGATGCTAATCAAGTTCGCTATGATCAAAAATATGCACTAATGATGTGCTTAGAAAAAAAACTCGACCTTCCAACTATTCATCTATACACCAGCATGGGATTATACGAAGATGCTGTAGCTTTAGCTATTCAAGTAGATCTGGAGTTAGCGAAAAGGACGGCCAATGTTCCTGAAGATGATGTGGAAATGCAGAAGAAGCTTTGGTTGAAAATCGCTAAACATGTCGTTAAAGAGAAAAATGACATTCAGCAAGCGATGGAATTTTTGCACCAATGCGACTTGTTGAAGATTGAAGATATTCTACCCTTCTTTCCCAACTTCGTTACCATTGATCATTTCAAAGATGCCATTTGTGCATCTCTTCAAGAGTACAATCAGCATATTCAAAATCTGAAAGAGGAAATGGAAGAAGCTACAAGAGCAGCAGATTCCATTCGAGAAGAAATACAATCAGTTCGAAACAGGTTAGCTACTCGCAATTACAAGCATATAAAATAAAAAAATAAGCTGTTTGTACGTCATCAAACATTATCTGTGGGCGTTTCATTGTATAAAACAGTAAAAATAGTTGTATGTCTGCCAAAGTACTAAGGTATGTTATATTTTGTCCAAAAATATGTCAGGTATTGTATAAAACACCACAGTAGTACCTTATATACGTTACACGGTCATGAAGTCATTCATAACTAATAAGTTGTGGAGAAGTTGCTTTCATTTTGTATACAATAATCCCGTGGCCGTATAACATCGATATGTATTCACAGGTTCTTGAATATCTGGCTATTTCTTTCATTCATTTAAAACATAATTATACTTTGCAGGTGTGCTGTAGTAAGAGCTACGGACAGATGTACGCTATGTGAAGTGCCACTTCTTGTGAGAAATTTTTATGTTTTCCCATGTGGACATCAGTTTCATGCAGATTGTCTCATGGGGGAAGTTTATCCTACGTTGAGTCATCCTCGTAAAACTAGGTTGACTGAACTACAGGTACTTACTACTAGTTTTCTTTAACTTCCAGGACTACATTGTGCAAAGTTGGTAACTATTTTCTAAATAGATTCTTGTTGCTTTTTCAGAAACAATTAGGCGATGTCACGTTGAATCACGATGTTCTGTCAACGGGATCCGCTGTCATCAGTGCAAGAGACCAAATAAAATCGGATATAGATGACATAATAGCTTCGGAATGTGTTTATTGTGGGGAGAGCATGATCAAGTATGTCTATATACGTATTATTCTTAATGTCGCCATTTTTTTTAAAAATACTATGACAAGTCCTAACATATTTTTGCCGTTTAGGTTGATTGATGTACCATTCATACCAGAAGATGAATATGAAAGAGTTCAGAAAGAATGGGAGTGATTTTCATACACAACACACCGTATATTTAGCTTTTAATTACAGGTTATTTTCTGATCCCAAAGTTCCCTGCTCATGTAACTAAATAACAGTAAATAGCAAAAAATCGCATCTATATATATTAACGTAACAATAATTATTTCTGTACTGATGTATATAGTGGAGTGTGATGACCCAGCATGGTCCATAACAACTTTTTTTGTTTGTATATTTACACTTGCTTTCTATAAGATTTCTATCCTCCTGATTAAAGTAAAGCTTCAGTTTTTTCCTGAGGAATGACATTCATGATTTTTTGTAAGTAAGCAGTTGTTTTCCGTACAGCATCTGAAGGAGGAGATTTGGTCTGTCGCCCGAACAAGTAGTATGCTGGAACTCCTGTTAATGTGATGATTGTCCCTATTCCTGAATTTAAATCACGAAATGTTTAAATTAGTGATTTCAATTAAAATTTTGTGTTTAGGAGAATACTCATAACATCTTAGTCACTTTCATACTGTCTTATAAACATAACAGCTCATAAAAGTACCGACATATTGTATTTACAAATACCTGTGCTTTTGTAATCCGCGTATATAGAACAGCCAACTAGAAATATACTGCAAATGATGTAAGTCACTGGCAAAATTGGATGCACTCTTATTGGACGAGGAATGTCTGGTCTTGTCACTCGAAGTCGAAGCAAGGCTGCTACTGCTACGCCAGTTGAGACCCACAAAACGAAACTGACATATGTAATTAATTCGTAAATTGATCCTGTCGTAAGGACAAACACTGAGATCACGCACTGAAAAACGAAAATCGAATTTAAATTTCCATGTACTAACAGTCAGAGATATAAAGGGTATAAATAAATGTAATATTAATGATGACGAATGAGCAGAGTATATTATAAATTCAAGCATATCAAAAGCATAAATGATTTCACGTTTAATTTACTTGTAAAAGAAGAGCTGGAACGGGAGTAAAGTATTTTGCATGTATGCATGCAAAGATCTGTGGCAGTTGTCCTTCATCAGCACCCGCAAAAAATAAACGAGCTGACGTGAATAGAGTTCCATTGACTCCGCCGAAAGTGGAAAGTGCCACAAAGATTGGAATGAGCCATTGTACACTGCCAAACGTGTACTTACCAAACGACTAGAAAATATGGGAGCAATTTATTAGTAATCAAACTCAAGTGTTTGCCCCATTCCTTTACACCATTCGTATTGACTAAGGCACATGATTTCCCATTCTTATGAACTTTCTATTTTCCCCAGCAAATTTCATATCCTATAAATCTTTCATGCAGAAGAAAGAACAAAATATATAGATATTTAGTAATATAAAAATGTATTTACCACAGCCACGGCAAGGGAGGAAATAATCTCATTTGGTGTCAGCACAATAAAATATGCGCAGTTAGCCAGGACGTAGATAATAGTCACTAACGGAAGACCTAAATGGAAATAAAATACATATATATGCCCAAATTATTTAAAGAATTTCATTTCTTTCAGGAAAACACAAACATAAAGTGATATTTGTTTACCTATCCATATAGCCCTTGGTAGGTTCCTACAAACATCAGAAATTGAAATGCAGTTAGTAATGTACATAGTCAGGCAACAATGTTAATGTATAACTTTTATACCTAAATCTCAATATGTCAGTAGTAAATGTAAAATCTATTGATCTGTATTGAATTGTCATTGAATTGGGAGAGGATATCAAATAGGAATGTTTGAAGGCTTAAATTTAATGTGTAAAAGAGTAAATGAATTTATTGGTTTGTATTCATAACTTAATGGATGTGCAAGCATTTCATATATTTGATCTTTGGTATTTTGCTAAGTTCTTATGAGCTAGTCTACATTCTATATATAACCCATCCAAAAATGGTTGGGGTTCGAAATATTTATTGTGAATGCATTGCTATATGTTTTAGGCTAGAAGAAAGGTCAGGAAGTGCTTCATTTCCTAAATGTATTTCGAAGTCTGGAGGTACAAGTACATGTCAATAGATAAAGGACTCGCATTAAGTGATTTTTAGCATTTGTACTTGTAGAGCATGCAGAGAGCTATACCTCTACAGAACATTTATCTTTAAGAGTATAGATTGGTGGTTTAGCACGTTCAACAGGGCATTTGATAGCTGTTAAGGCAGGGTCTACATAAAATAAATGCTTTTCTATAGTGTAGGATTCAATTGAGATTAAGTACATGGACCCGTATCACTCTCACTCGATTCTTCTTCGCTCTCCTCGCTCGCCTGCGAACATCCCATCCGTTAAGCGAAAGACAAGCAATGAATTTATCCGTGAATGCTATTAGAAAGGTAGAATTCACTTTCCCAGTTTTCACCACATAATAAAATCCTTCTGTTTTCTGTTCGTGAGTCTTCTCCACTTTACGTATTGTTCTGGTGAAATGCTCCGTGGCATTCGAGAGACAGTTGGCTATGGTGGACGAAGAGAACAAAAGATGCTAGGATACTGGTTGAATGGCTTTCCTCTTCTCCAGCAGACTCCCACTCGCTGCCCGTCTTCCATCGGATCGAAGATGATTTTCAATTTGTATTCCAGAAGTTTTCCTTCTTCACTTAACATCCGCTCTCAACTGAGCCTTAGTGTGCCTTTACAACATTACAACTACTCCATGACTCTGCTCAAGTGCTAACTGACTGGACTCTTTATCCGTACTAAAAACTTCTTCACTCCTATCTCTAACATCACCAACAGATCACTAAATTTGCAAGGTACTTAACTCAACGGAATTGCGGGCATAACTCCAGCCCGCTGCAATATGCTCCACAAATTATGCGTAATATTCCTGTCTTAGATCTGCCTAGAAAGCACTATTGAATTACTTTCAGGACGAACATCATGGTTTAGAAAAATAAAAACTGGTTTAAGCAAGATTTTATATACACAGGAAAGTATTATAGACGTAGCAGTTAACCGCAATGAATTGCAAAGATCAAATGAAAAACTAAGAGCATAAAACTAATGATGTCCATTAGAGAATTGCGTAGGTAAAAGAACTTTGTGTTTGTGCAGCAATTCCCTGTTTTACAAGTGTAGTAGTGAGCATCATCGTATTCAACAAGTTGGAGTTTATTGGCGAAAGTGGGAATAGAAAGGAAGAGAAAGCATTAAGCGACTGAGTGGGCTAAATATAGAATTGGAAATGTCATTGCAAACAGCGACGGATACATTAGAATTAGGATGTATTAGGGAAGCATACTACGCAATATAAATGTCATTGATTTATATAAGAGATCCCTCCTAGAGAGATGACAGTGACATAAACGGGGATACACTTAATTTCAATGAAAATCATACATAGGTTTTCACTCAAACATTTTATTACCTAATTCTTCGTAATTTCTTAAATTACATGAAAGAGACATCTGTCTATTCTTAAAATCCAATAAAATTCATGATTTTCCATTGTATTTCTAGCATTCGCTATAATCTTGCAGCGAGTTTTAGTAATTTAACAAAATAAAATTAGCAATATTAATGCACTGTGACGAAAGTTAAAAGGAAAAAGAATAGGTACATTTTAACATCTATGTGTGTTGCGAAAGCACTAAGTGCTCTACTGTCGCAAATGAAGTTGTCCAAGGTAATTACTTGAAAGTTCCTAAAACTAAAGTACTCGTTCCAATAATATCTGGGTAATCGTGTTTTATTGGCTAAATCAAATAATGCTTTTCCATCAGTAAAATGCTCCAGCTACATTTGCCGAGAGTTGAGTCAAGCATTGTACTCGCATCAACGGGGGCGGTTCTTGTAAGGTCAAGCTTACAATAGAGTGCAAAAATATTCTAGGTATTTACAATACACAGCGGATAAAATCCATTATACATAAGTCTGTAGTGTTGCTTTATATTTTATGCTCTTGTTTCTATCACACACAGATATATTATTATATCTGTGCCTAAGAAAGCAAAGTAAGCGATACAAGTTTTTTTTTTCTCACACCACGATGAACTTTTTTCTGTCGACTTTTCTTTTTGAGATTATAGGGTATCAGGTTTCATGTTTTATCAAGTCGACAAATATCTATACATTGTAATGGCATCGGCAGTATCTTTCCTATTTTGTGTGTACAGT
>JAAAYG020035289.1:0-14282 GCA_009936455.2 Tomocerus minor
AGCCTTTTTCAATGCTGGGAAATATTCGAGGTTACAACAAAATAAAAACGGGCGGGCAAAAGGCGATGTATAATTCTACTGGTTATTGCTAAGGCGAACAGTGGTCATTTCTACCTTTTTATCGCAAAACTGGATTTTAGCATATCATACGTTACTTAAGCTTTTATGTTCATAAAATGTCACCAACACGTATTTTGGACACATTTTTACGTATAACTTTAAAATTGCTGAACCTACACTGAAGGGACAATAGTCAATCGAATTTTGAATATTTTTTGACTACAATATAAAATTTTGAAGGCGCTAACGGGGCTGCATCGTTTACAATATGACATTAAAAACTAATATATTTCGCGCGTCATATATATATAGATATCGCGCCATCAGATAGCATTGTTAGTTTGACAACAATGGATCCCCAGTTTGCGAGAAATATATAGAAATGACCATGCTGGCTTAGTAATACCATTGACATAGCATATAATTAAATAGATTACAGTAGGTCGTGGAATTGCTTTCAATGGTTTCTTTGACCCCATTTTTTTCATTGCAGCATAGTATTTCTTCTGGTCGTCAGTCATAAACATTTCCATAGATCCTCCAGACTACAAATAAATAAAGCATTCAGTTTTCCCAATATTAAAGAAGCCCTGGACCATATCAATAATTTATAATTAGATTTATATGCCAACCTTTTTCTTTTGCTCATTAAAATTGTCGATAATGACTCCAATAAAGAGATTCAAGGTGAAGAAGGAACCAAAAATTATAAAAATCACGAAGTATATGTACATGACGAAACTGGTCTCTCTGTGAGGTTGGTCATTCAGTTCCCTAGAGTCAATGGCATCGTTCATAATTTGAATCCATCCTTTGAAAGTGGCAACTTGGAAGAGGCACAGATAAGCTTTCCCGACATGGTCAAAGTTCATCACTGAATTCACCCAAGTGAAATTATTTGCTAAACACTCTTCCCTATTTCTTATGATCCGATAGTCGGGTTTGCTGTCATCCGCTGGATCAATGCACTGAAATAATAATACTTATTATTATATGCTAACACGGAGAGCCATGACACGATATTTATAAAAGCTCAAAATTTTACAACGAAAGGCCAATAATCTACTGCTTGAAACATACTTTGTGATATTTTCCATTGAAGAGCTGCACACCCATAATTGCGAATATGAGCCAGAAGATGAGACAGACCAAAAGCACATTGAAGATACTGGGGATAGCCTGAATAAGGGCATTGACGACGACTCTCATTCCCTGCATCCGAGACATCGCCCTCAAAGGACGAAGAGCCCTCAGGGTCCTCATTGTTTTGAATGCCTGTACACTCCCAGCTCCCGCTAAGGCTGCCACGAAGTTGATTAGGGACACCATGACGATCACGAAATCCAACCAGCACCATGCATTTGTGAAATATGCAATAAATCCGAGAGCAAGCCATTTGATCAACATCTCGAAGAAGAAAATGACTGTGAAGATTCGATCCATGTAGAACAGAATATCAGTTAATATGGGGTTGTTTGGTAGATGGACGTCTTCCAAGGCCTTTAAAATAGAAAGAAGTACTGTCACAATTTAAAAAATTACAATTCGGTGCCTTATACCCGAATATTGCCATGTTAGGAATGGTCAATGATGTTTGAAACAGAATTCTACTACTATTTTTAAAGGCTTTCAACCGGGGGACCTTTCCGCTTCAAGGTTAGCAGAATTTACTGTTGAATGTCATATTCTCATGCAATATAATTATTTAGGAGACGACTTTCTTTAACACTACGTCTACCATATGGGGTACAATCAGGCCTTATGGGAAATTATGAAAATTGACTTTTTGAAATCGTGACGTCACTGGGCGCGGATTTAAAAGGCATTTAAATGGTCAGGGTGACGTCACCGGGCGTGGATTTACTACTAGATTTCAGAATTCGTTATTTGTCGATTCTTTTTTAGGGGGAGGGAAGGGGGATCAATTATCCTTGGGGTACAATTGTACCTTTTCGATTTTCGACTCACCGCAGCTTCCAAACTAGGAAACCTAAATTTTTGAAACTTTTAGTAGCTTCATGAAATTTATTTGGCTACATTTCCCATCAAAAATCCCTAGAAACACATTGGGAAAAGCTGAAAGTTGTATACTGCCTTTTACAAGACATTTACGGGATTAAGGTACTTACAGTGGTTCCGACTAACACTAACACGGGCTAGTGTCTCGGTGTATGATAGATAATTTATTTGAACAGTTATAGTACAAAAATACTAGTAACTAAACAGTCTTTAAGCCCTGCTACAAATTATGACATGGAAAGAGAAGAAAGCTTATCATATCACTTAAATTACAAACATTACTTTCTGTGCCCCTTCCCCCGCATTCACTCCAGAACTTTCTGAGTCTCTTCTCCCGCCTCCATTCCAGAAATGTTTGTGCCTGTCCCTTCCCCCCCCCCAACCTTTCTGCTATTCTATGTCTATATTTATCTCACCATAGGGGTATTGAACGGAATTTCGGGCTGGAACCCCAACGCCATGATAAAATATGCCTGAGATTGTGGATCATGATGTCATAGTCATGTCACAATTCCAGGTCATGTCTTGATCAAGTCCTAACCTCCGTCATCCTTGTTATCTTTATTTCTTTCGCTATTTAAGTAGAAAAATATACCTCTATTATCCCCCCCAACCTTCCCCCGTTCCTAGATTGCTGTATTTGGCAAGTTTTCCCCGGCCGCATGCGGGAAGTAAAAACTACTTAACTGTGGCAAAAATATTTACCAAGGCAAGGGACGACAAAAGAATCATAATAATGACAGCCGTTTCAAAATATTTATTTTCAATTAGCCGGAAAGTCTTCAACCGCATGTTTCCCCAAATGACTCCAAACGGAGTGTCATCCACGGCAAAGACTGGGAACTTTTCGTAAAACCTCGGTGGCATGCAGTCGGCTGGATATTCTTCTTCGTCCTCTCCGGGTGGTTTGGGTGCATGCACAGGATCAGCTGGCTTGTTCACATCTTCCGCCTCCTCTTCAGTCCAATCCATTTCTTCTTTAGAAAAATCCCTCTTCTCGTCCCCGTCTGTATCGCTGCCGTCCACTCCATCATCCCCAAGAGTGTCGACACTTTTGTTTTTTTTGGGTTTCGGGTAATGAGTGTGAGATCCGTAGGACTTCATGCTCAGTGTCTCGTCCTCCTTGTTCATTTCTAGATTCCTTTCAGCCTTCATCTGTTGAATGTTGTTCATTAATTTATTGGTTTTCATGACAAGGCGGGCAGTTTCAGCGAGGCGATGGCGCATTTTTCCTTCAGGCATTTCTGTTCCAGGGTATTCGAGAGAACCTCCATTCTCTTTATTGTTAGTTGTTGGTGGTTCGGGAGGTTGAGCTTGAGAAGAAATTCGATTCTTTGCCCGAGTACAGAGGTTAGCTATGCCGGCGAAAAATGCTCGGATGGTTGCTTTTATCCATGCAATGAACCGTCCTATTCTGCTAAATGCTTCTGCTAGTTTATTCGTTTCAGCGTCCGCTGTGGGAGCAGATAAATTGGACGCTCCAAAGCTGCTGAGCAACAAGGCTAAGAAAAGGTTGAGAACCTAACAATGACAACAAACGCAGTTTAGCTTGTGTTCCATAAAGTAAAATATGTACTTTTAAAAAAAAATACATATTGTGGTAACTGTCACGGATATATTCAAAAGAAGCTGTCTTTGTTCACTCACCACTAAATTACCAATAATGACTGTGGCCAAGAAAAAGGGGACGCAAGCACTGCCACACACTAACATGCAATCCCACATAGACTCAATCCATTCTCCACATAACACGCGAAAGATAATCATAAAAGAGTGGCCGAAATCGGTAAAATTCCATCGAGGGAGTTCCTGGCCCGGAAATAAGTGCGTTTTATCTGTTCGAAAAAGAGACATTTTATTGGATACTCGTTGTCACGACTCTGTTAGATTATAATGAGAAAATTTTGACGTAAGTTACCGAAATAGTTTTTGGCGAACAGTTGCATGCCCATGACAGCAAATATGAAGATAATGATTATAAGGACGAAGACTAGATTACCCAAAGCTCCCATGGTTTTGCCCATGATGCTAATAAGCAAGTTCAGCGTTGGCCAAGATTTGGCCAGTTTAAACACTCGTAACTGTAATACATTTAAATTATTACTAGTACACTTTAATGCAATTGAAATAATTGGGAAAGCATTGCATGAAGTAGATTATTCTAACCAAACGAAAACTTCTTAAAGCACTGATTCCCGGAAGGTTAGCATCTTCAAACATCATTTCAAGAAGAGACAAGGCCACAATGATGAAATCAAAAACGTTCCATCCAACTTGGAAATAATACTTGGGGCTCATAGCTGCAAGCTTCATACAAGCCTCAACGGCGAATATCGTTGAAAATACCTACAAGATAATATTATTGGAACAAGTAATATTTTGCAAACTATAAGTGGACCCCCATTCTTTATATTAGCATTGACAAAAATACTAATATAAACTCACTTTATTTCCCACTTTTAACGTATTGAAGAAGATTTGATTATCCTCGAGACCATAGTGATCCAAAGCCATGAAAACCGTGTTAACCACAATTGCCAAGGTTATAAGCAGTTCAGCGAAAGGGTCAAAAACAATAAAAGCGATGATTTTTCTGACAAAGCTCCAGGGAAAGCCACAGTCCCAAACGCAAAAGATGTCAATGCACCGAAAACATCCTTCTATGACTTTCTGTTTAATTATGGCTCTCATGTCAACTTCGTCTTCACCAACGTCACTCATTCTGCTTTCTTGATGACCAACAGCAGCTTGTTCGATTATGTCATTCAACACCATCACATCTGTAGAATATACATAAACATCATTCGAACACATCAATCAAAAAACACACTGCTTTTTTAACACAGGTTAGTCTTATAGCTAGTACCAAGGACCAAATACCATGAGATTCAGTCAATGGGAATTTGCTCTTCCTCCATTGAGGCAAGTAGGAATGCAAGGGAACTTGAAAAATAAAGTTTAAGACTTAAACAAAATTACTCTGACTATGATAATTCCTTGGGGAATAATGGTAAGGATCCTGAAGTTTTTAACGCAACAAGACAAAATAAAAACACTCAGGAGCCAGAGCTGGCAAAAACCTGGGATCTTTGCCTACCTACCCCTACCCTTTGCCTACCTATCCTTTGCCCCCGCGCCCTGATAGTAATGGCGTAGACGGCGTAATAGAGTAATTAGACCCTTACAAATTGATCATATAGTACGTCAACAGCTTTCTTTAGACTATAGATACTAGTAGAAAGTTAGAAGAAAATGTCCATTTGCTCAAAAGTTAGCCTCGTAAACTCAGTGACCTCATTTATGAGTTTGGTAGCCCTATATTGACCTTGACGTCCAAACGACACACAGAAAATTTGGTTGTTCTACGCCAATCCGTTTGAAATTTAGCGGTTCCGAGGACTACCGGATGGACATATAGATAAACAAACTATTCTCATACAGAGTAAAACACGTAAAACACGTTACGAAAAAATACTGAATAATGTTCATTCCAAAATCGGTCATGGTAAATCACCTTTCATGTCTACTGCAGTTCCAGGATGCAATTGATGTGATGCGTAGAAATCTTCGCGTTCTCTAGGATGTTTTACTTTTCCTACATCGTCCATGCTTCCGGTAGCGTCCTGTACATAAATAAGAACACTCAGGTTACTATCGTTAATTCTATGATAATAATGCCGGAATAATAATGTAACATCTGTGTTAAAAAAACTCACGCCATCATAATTCTGGTAGCCCTTATCCGCATCAGAAAGTGTTTTGGATCTTAGCTGTTTTAGCTGACTCTCTTTGGTAACAGGTGGTGCCATTCCCAAAGCCCCTCCGTAGTGTCGCCCAAGAACATCGTGGGAAGTGTAAGAAAGTCTCGAGGCGTGTGAATTGTACGACGAGTGCCGGGATCCCAAAGCTACGGAACCAACAAAAACAATTGTCAATTAGTATAACATCAATGTCAATAGCAGATTGTAAAAAATAGTGAAAGCTGTGTCTAAATGCTCGCCGAAACTGCGAAGTGTATGAGTTTGGTGTAAACCGTTGCAGAAAGGAACAATAATCGCTCCATTCTCTTCGGACATTGGAGTGGCAGCAGTGGAGTCGTCGGCATAAGGGAGGTGTTCCTGGGCGTCCATATATGTGGATAAAACCATTGGCTTCTTGTCTTCGCAACCCCGGCCGTATTGATGAGAGTTTCGACGGCCGGTATATGGACTGCCAGGTAAACTAACGCTCGGCTGTACAATCAAAACAGTTTGCAATTAGGGTTAATTAAGTAAAATTGATTCGAGATGCCTTTTGTAATTGGTAATGCTCCGATGCGGCTATTTTATGATTTTGCCGAACGATCGGAATCGGTCATCAATGAATCTGCTTCACTATATAGCCACCATTTCGTAAAGAATTAAAACTTGAGAAAAAGTACTACTTTAAGTAAGATTTAATTTCCGCTAGCAACGCTAATCAGAATTTCGATTGTGAAAAATTCTGACCCACTATTGTGGGGCAGCCGACAGCTGACAAAAACACGATAAAAATTCCCATTTTACTTTAATTAAACTAATTCAAATTGAAAAATCCAAGCTTGCAGCCGATTGTCTTGCGCAATCGGACAAATATTTCTTGAGTTGATAGAAGAGTTCTGTGAAAAGGTTAAAATGTAGAGAGTAGGGAAACCGTTGTAATGAAAATACCAGGATAAGGATGCTTAAGAAATCTAATATGGTTTTCTGGACGCTCCTCATACGAAATACGACACCAATGCCATGCACCAGTTTACTCTTCCTGTTGTTGTTGCTAACTTCCATCTAATCTCTATTAAAAACGTGACGTATATAAAGTCAAAATGACCGGCGACCGTTGATGTCACTAGCCTTTGTTATGTTTATCTATATCTGATGGTTATCTATAAACCGACATAGCCGATGCAGCGAAGGGCTCGTGTCCCCGGCATCCCCAATTTTTGATTGAATTGAAAGCCCTGAACTTTTAAAATTACCTTGCGGCCACCCTTCGTTGGATGACTTAATCTAATTTGGGAGCCTGCGTAGGATTCTCCACACTCTGACTTGACATCTTTTGCCGTTTCATCCATGCCTTGGTCCCCTGCCCAGATTTCGTAGCTTCGACTTGAAAATTGTGAAGGTGATTTCTCTACATCGATGGGGCCACCGTTGCGAGCTAACTCCCGGGCCTCTTCTTCCGCCTGTAATCGTCAAAGGACAAAAAAAGCACGCGATTTGAGCTTGGTAAGTAAGTTAATTGACAATATTTACGTGAACTTTTTATTAAACGATAACAAGTGTTACGCTTTTTCACATAATGTCGCAATCAAAAAGTCGTTGTTCGTTCGATTCCATTTTAACCTAAACAAAAGTTGTTTGGAATACTTGAATCTACAATATGTGTGAATATGAGCCTAACTGCACAGAAAGTCATAAGTTTGCGTCCCAGATAGGCCCATTATTTGTGACCCCCATAGGTCCCATAGGTTCATGACCCTAATCGCACAGTGGGTCATAGGGCGCCTACTCTTGACATGGGTATCTTTGGTGACCTTTCCACTTCAAAAAGCTCGGTCAATGTCTTATTGGATTGTAATCAAGAATTAGAATTTGCTGACTGGTATAAATTGAGAGCACCAACTCTCTAATGTCCACTTACAAACTGTTCGTTCTGCCGATCATATTATCAGTGCATCCTCTGGCACATCATTCTACATTATTGCATAAAATTTACAGCACCACTGCTCATTATAATTTGTGAGAGCGCAACCTGATTTCTGGTGGTAACACAGTAAATCTGGCGGTCCCAACCTAGTAGCCTGACTTTTTCCCCTACTATCTGGTGGTCAATAATTATACGCCAAATAATTTGTGAATCCTAATTCATACCCGCATCGCTTCTTCCTCTGCGGCAGCGGCCATATCCTCCTCTTCTGCTTTCTTTTGGAGTTCATCGTAAGACATTGCGACAATGGCCAAGATCAAGTTTACAAGATAGTATGAGCCGAGAAAGATTATCACAATGAAGAATAGCATATGCCATGGACCAGCTGCTCTCAGAATCTATTGACACATTAAAAACCGTGAAAGACCTATAGTGGCACATAACTTTTGTTGCAGGGTGACCATTCGTATCTTTTTTTGAGAGGCGTCGTTATTGAGCGCTGTTAGAATGTGGCTTTACAATAGTATTATGTATATGATGCTACTAATAACCCCACTTAGAGGAGCTAGATAGTTGTAATTAGTGTACACAAACATACACTAGTATAACATTACCTATCCTCATATCTAGGGTAACCCCTCCCCTACAGGGACCAAAATGTATTCATCCTCACCAGAACCGATCTACATACATCTCTGAACACGACATAAATCATAGCCGTCATTCTACAGAGCCGTCTCTTCACAAAGGGCTATCAAAATTTGCCATATAATTAACTACGAAAAGTACATATAACGTACATATCCGTTAACCCTGTTTCAAGAACGGGTTTGTAGATTGACGTCTATGATTTATGTTGCAAAAAAGTAACTAAAAGTACCAAAGATCCCTCAAAGGGGCCACCCTAGTGAATTTTTGGTAGGTAATCCGTCCTAATCAAAAGTGATCAGGGAGATGAGCTCTTAAAATGAGTGTATGACATTTTTCTACAGATTTCTGTTATACTAGTACTGTACCTCGCTTTTCTCGGATTGTTTTTTTTTACCAAAAGTTTCTCAAAGCGAACATAATTTTCCTTCCTACAATATTTCCGACAGTTCCCAAACGAAACAAATATTCCTCACTTTGCTCGAATTGCTTTAAATACCATTTTTTAAAAATCGTTTTCTCATTATGAAAGAGTTCATAAGGTAGTTAGGCGCTACTAGTGGTGATTTCGCCCAAATTCAATGAAATTGCCACTGGGAGATGAAACATCCCATCTATTTTGATGATTTGGAAAAATTATTTTGAAACTGCTGTGACTTGAAAACTGTTATATAACCGTGTGTAAGATTTTTGCAACAGTTTGTTGCAATGTTGTAGTGCACAGTAAGATAGATTTCATTGGGATTTGCAAATACAATGAATTACTGTACCTCTTCAAACATTAGGTCCTACACTTTGTAATGTAAAAGATGGTTCGCAAGAATATTTTTTTTAATTGTTGGTTATATTACCCGTGCTTGATATTAGCAAAAAATGCTCTTAGAAAGCACATCTACAACTGGTAAAAGTTTTGACTTCCGCTTATTAAAATTCCGAAAAATTGCAGCTATCGTTTATCTACCTACGTTTACAGGAAATATTATTTTTCCTTAAGATTTCTGAGCGCTACCATAATACTCACTATGAATTTCCTTTGGACACGTGAGACATCCTTGCTCGAAACCACCCCTCGCAATTTCCCCTTTTTTCGTTTACGTCTGATAAATGGTCACCCTGTTTATTGTTTGTCGTATTGCTGACGTAATTACATCTCGCATGTATCATTATGAGTACATCTCGTAATTCTGTTACCTGTTGGTACAAACTCTCCCAGAAATCCTGTGTCATCAATCGAAACGCTGATAAGAAAGCCCACCCAAAGGAGTCGAAGGAAGTATAACCGTAATTTGGGTTCTTTCCATAGCCTTGGAGGCAAGTGAAGTTTTCGGGACATAAACTGTGAAAACCAGAACCAAATAGCACTTTGACGAATTTGTGGGAATTTTATCACTAAAGCATAGCTTGGGGCTGAAATACACCAAATGAGGTCCAATCTATCTGACTCTTTTCTGTTTTCCCTCTGGTATTTTGATTGTTCAGGGAATCTCTGATACGCTGTAAGGGAACAATTTCAAAAAACGTCCCTTATAAATATTCGCACAAGCAAAACGGTCACTGAACTAACAACGAACGAGGGAAGTCAAAAATTCGTCCAATCCAATGGATGATGCTCTTGCCTTGCTTGCACGATATGTTACCCTTTTATCCCCCTTTCGAGAAAATTATTCAACCTTGAAGGAAGTGACATTTTGAATTTTGCACTGTTTGAGAACGGAGTTTGTAGCAGTTTCTCTTTCTGTTAAGCTGTGAAAATGAATTTCAAAAAAACAATGACCATATATATGGCCTGAAAGGCCATAATTCAGGATGGGACACCTACACATACACTGGAAACAGTGGATAGATCAGAATTACTTTTATGATGAAAATGAAAACCCATTAAAATAGTTAAATATTCATAATACAATCTGTCATCTCTCCCTAGCCTTGTATTTGGGGAAAGGAGTAAAGGAGTTTTCGTCTGGTAGTAACCTGCTTCTTGGCTATAATGGTCAGAAATGTATAAGAACTTTTTGCTACATTCCCCAAAGCGTAACTGCTTAATATTCTTCCAAAATGAAACTCGCATTATTATTCTCTTCAACCCTACTCTGCAGATTATGCATTTCGGTAAAAACAGTTCATAGAGCAAATTTTCTTAGTTGTTCTTGTCTTGGGTAGGAACGCCACTACACACCGTATATTTCCTTCCCTTATCGAAGCTTAAAGAAAGAATTTCAGCCATTTGGAGGATTTAATTATTATTGTTAGATAAACACTTGCCCTGCTCCAGTTGAATTCCCACATAGTAGAAAATCCCAATTGGGATCCAATGTGAACCAGTTACCTGAAAGATTTTAAAAATACATACATTGTGCGAGTGTGCGAGATTAGTTACTTTGCGATCACATGGGTCTATGAAACTTATAATTATGGCAATAATATGGTATTAGTTAATTTACGTTGGCATATTTTATAAAGTTTATAATACTTATAAGCCAACTTTCAGCGATTATAAAGTTATAAAACTCATATTTTGCGGTGATTGGAAGTTGATAAAATTTATAACATTTATAGTAGGTACTTATGACTTGAAAGTGACGTCAGTGTCACCTTGGCTGTAAATCACAAAGTCCAAACTTATGTAGAAGTTATAAATTATTTCATAAATGTTGTAAATTTCTATCTTTTTCAATGTTTTATAACTTTTGTTGTTATGGAAACCTAATTCAGGACGAATTCTATTTCGCACTCCTCCGCTCTCTGATATGCATTTCAATAAACTTTATAAATTTTAAAAAATCTCACGCAAACTTATACCTTTTTAGAACTTATAAGATTACTATCTCTTCTATAAATTCTGAAATAAATTTTGGCCCCCACAAACTTCCTATCAAGGTAATGAGGCTGCCACAATATATTTCCAGGATTTCTGGGTGGGCGTTTGTATACATGTGAGTAAATTACGCATTTTGAACCAAAATCAGCTAAGAGACGTAAACAAACTTTGACAAGGTATTGCGATACGCTGCTCAGCCAAGAGGCATTTTTATTGGATTTAGAACGAAAATAATGGTTTTTTACGTCCCGCAGCAGACTATTTTGGGACTCCCTAGTTGAAACTCCGAAATTTTCTCAAATGTATACCAAAGCCCCCCCAAGAAACAATGGAAACACATTGCCCCCTTAGCATTGGTCCGTGTTTTTTAAATAGTCGTTAAATATATTGATAACAGTAAATAAATTTAATCTATTACTGCCAAGATTGTCAAAAGCTAGAAGTTTAATAATAAATATTTGATTTTTACAGCCTTTAGCCCTTAAAATGAATTTTAATTCCGACTTTTAATATACTAAAATACTAAAATACTAAATATGCGTGCGCCAGTGCCAGTGGTATCTATATTTTGCAATTACAATTATTTGGAATTAAATAGTAAGAAAATAGTAATGATTTAAGATTTCGTTACTTGAGTTTGAATTCCATTCGAAATATGCTTTATCCCTATCCACACCTTGTGAGCCATCATCAGGCCAAACGGCCACGCATTTTTGTGTGAGCACGCCCATGTAGATCTGAAGTCCCATTAGAGCAAACACGGATAACGAGAACATTGTCAGAATTATCACATCTCGCAGATTTTTTACCGACTCAATGACGGCGCCTACGATAGTCTTCAGACCTGCAATATTTAGCAAAAGTATATAGAGTATGACCAGATATTCAAATTATTGTAGAATTATAAATTTACGTAGCATTTTGTCTCTGAACAGCTTTTTTAACTTCCAAGGGATTGGTCAATTTATTCGAAATGGTTTTCACCAAATGGTTCACCTGTCTCCTCTGAACTGTCTGAATCTGCAATTTCGCCTGTCATGGATTGGCTCAATTTATTTGAAATACGCTTCTTTGATTGTTAATTACTATTGTAAATTTTTATATGATTTTCAATGGGGGTATAGAACGAATACGTATACAAATCCGAGGAATGTAAATAAATAGTTGTTAAATAGCGGTAATTTATTTAAGGAAAACAAAATTCAAAAAAGTTGAATTTCAAGAAAAGTGGGCGGCAAGGCCGGATCCGGGGGGGCCTGGTGGGCCCAAGCCCTACTCCCCCGAAATGCCAGAAAAAGAGAATATTTTTGGAAAAATTTCGAAAAAAGATATTTTTCATCAATTTTTGGCATTAAGCCGGAAATTTTTTTTCTCTACGCGAGCCCCCACTCCCCACGGAATTTATTTCTGCATCCGGCCTTGGTGGGTGGGACGATTTCGTCTATTTTTCTGGATTTTCTTATTGAGAGGACACAAGACTCATTACACATGAATGAAAACAGAATTAAAAAAAGTTAACTAGAAACATGAAAAAAATGGGCTCAGATAGCTCAGATACATACACAGGGGCCATATTCTCATCCTCATCGCAAGGGGTAATCGCTAGCAAATATCAAGTTTTTACATGGTTACGTCAGGTTACGAAAGGGTTTTGCGATGTCGCACTTTGCCACATAGGATGACAATAAGGCCCCAGAGCTTCAAGGCATTCTTATAATTCAGCATATACCGCTACATAATAAATTGACTAATCCTAAAAGGGAGCAAAAAATGTCGTCCAGAGGCAAAATACTACGTTCACAATTCAATAGTGTTCCTATGTGGTAATCAACGTTAGAGACTGTCTTTCCTATAGTCGAAATTTAATTTTGATGCCGGTTTGTGTCCCTTCGTTGCATTTTCGGTTCCCAGCGATTGATTATTTTTTTCGAAATAAGCTCTTGGTGTTTCCAAGAAGGATGTCCAATGGAACGATTTTCATTTTAAATATTCTTTTCCACAGCGTACCAAAGAGAAAAGACAATGATCTCCATCATGGGAAATTGTGATAACGTACGTATTACTATTATTTTACATATTGGGTGATTCAGCTAACGAGAGACATTGATGCAAGTCTTACGGTGATACTACCATGGCATTTTAATTTAAAATATTTTAAATTAAAACATTTTTCACCAATGCCTGCAGTGTTACATGCATAAGATTTGCATCCATGACTCTAAAGCTGTTCAGGGAGTCACTGCAAGTAAGTCCTCACGGCTTGAGCGGTAGTGTGTCTATTCTAATCAATAGTATATGTCACATTCTCCCACTAACACACATGCATACATAAATCCCTGACTCTTGTCAGTTGAATCACGCACTGATACTGGGTCCTGACAAAATGCACCGCTTCACCGCTTGGAGACTTTCGGGTAATCTTAGACACGTCCCACATTGGAGTATGTTTATTTTTCTTTAGTTTAGGTTAGCGTTACACCCGAAAGTCTCAAAGCGGTGAAGCGGTGAAGGTGGTGAGTTTTGTCAGGACCCCTGATACTATCACAGAAATTAAAGTACGACGACGAAAGGTAAGCAGATATTGATGGAAATATTTACAGCTGACAGCATTGACAACCATTCTATTTTTGTAAGGAAAGAGCGGTATTGAACTTCGCGTTTTAGGCCCTTCGGATAGCCCGAAAAAATTGGGACAATACTAATATAGGAAGCTATAAGCCCAAAATGACCCCCGATATTTTTACATTAAAAAACGAAAATATTTGTTGCACTGCTTAATTTTTTGTGAAAAACCTGAATGCGGTTTACCCACAATTTTTAAATTTCTTTTGAAAATGGTTAAAAAAGAAAAAAACAACGCAATATTTCGCCCGCCCTAAAGCGTTCATATGTGTAAGGTTCATATACGAAGATAGGCCCACATCGATGCAATAATAATACATAGTTGGAAACTAAGGAGCATTATAGAGGGAATTCCGAAATCCCGAAACCTTGAAACCATAGATGGGCAAAATACATAGTAAAGTATTTTGAAAATACTTTGTCCAAAATACAAAAATTTTAACCTTAAAAT
>JAAAYG020035300.1:3387-14280 GCA_009936455.2 Tomocerus minor
AGATAAATAAAACCAACTGTCCATGTCTGCGTTCTTTGGCTATTGAGTAAAAATTCCAATTATGTTCAGATACGGCAATGTACTGAATGTACTCACTTCGTGCACATAGATAAAGATTTTACATGGAATTTTGTGCAGATATACAGAATCTATGAGAGCCTAATTTGCTTTTATTAGAGACATCACAAAGCCAGTCTATTATTAGGCTATGTATCGTTGGATAAAAGTTTCAGAACTCGTTTACGTCCAGGGTTTTTCCTCAATTATTAGAGTGCAGAGCACACGAGGGGATAAACTGGCGGATATAATATCAGATAAATTATCAGAACCCTCACTCATTCAGTCTGAAAGAGAAAAGCTCCAACATGTTTTGCACTAGTGGAAAGGAAGCGTCTATGACTAGTGGTGCTCGTACATACACTGATATAATATTCTCGCCTCTGAGAAAGTTTCCGTATTTCCCTTGGTCAAATCCCTAAGGCTTCTACCTCTCCATAATGTATACTCATATTACGTGTGTATAGGTAGCAACTTATTTATTATGTAACTTAACGTAAGGTAAGCTAAAAATTTCTGTTGCAATTGAATTGCATCCTATGTTTGTATTCTGCTCTGCCGTTGTAAACTACTGGGGAGTAAGTATCTAACATGTGTATTAAAGTCCTCTTGCTTTTCTTTTGCAGTGAAACTAGTGAAAGTCTTTTTTCCTCACTCTTCACTGCCCATACTGGAGTGTTGAATTGAAGATTTGGCGATATATCACATAAAAAACTATCCCTCTACATCACAATCGACTAAGTGTCACTCTGTAGTAGGAAAAGACTGAAAATCGATAATCGGACCTGATGCTTGATGATGAGATAGTAGTGAGCTAAACGCTTTTCTGTCGTCTCTTTTGACTTGAGTCAAGCACTACTCTTCTGCCTCAATACACATACAAATCCACATACAAGAAGGAAATAAATAAGTAGCTGGAGATCTCTACGCTTAATTTAAAGCATCTCACTCTCTAAATCGCATCCATTCTCCTCCAGTTCAAGAAACCTAGCCAAAAATAGAGAAGCAACCACAAGAGTCGCCCAATTCTTCAAAACTCCTTTCAAAAATATAATTTTCTTCATATTGTTCTTTGCAATTGTATGTAAAAATTCCCAGAAAAATTGAGTCCATTTGCAATCCGAATTACGACTGTGAGGACTTTCTGCTTGATGCAGGTATGTATAAAATTTATGTCTTTAATCTAAGAAGTTTAGCTTGAAAAGTACAACAAGTCAGAATTTGATAGACTAAACTTGTTTCATCATAGAAAAGAGTTATTCATGCCATTACCCTAGTCAAGTAGAGTGCAAAGGTTGCTAAAAGGATTATCTTTACATGCTCCCATAAGGATTTCCCACTTGTGCAAAGTAATCATAAGCGTTAGCGTCTGTGAACAAATTACTGGTGCTTATTTACAAAGGCAATTTCTTTAATGAGATAAATGCTATGCATCTCCCTATCTGTTATTTGAATCCCTGATGGTCCTCCACTCATAAAAATTGCACTTTATTATAGGTTATTTGTTATATATATGAGGAGGACAGATGAGCACTAAATTTTATCGTCGCTCATTGTCAGTGTCGCAATTTACTAAAGTACAATGTCCTTGTGGTATATTGCCAAATCAGAAGTTTACGCTGTGCAATTCTCCGTCTGCCTTACAAATACATTCGTGTTATTACGTTTACTAATATGTCAACAGTCGACATCTTCGCATCCTAAAAGTTAATATCTTTAAAGTGCAGCCAGCAGGCGGCAATCCAACAGAAACTATATATATGCTAAAAATCCTCTTAAAATATTATAAATAGAAGCAAGTGGAATTTTTTATGAATTTCGCTCGTAGTCATAATATCTTAAACCTTACATCAAGTCGCATACACTAATAAAATATAATGTAGCTGTCTTGGCAGAATTCTTATGAGTATGACACAAATATAAGAAACATGCTGTAGGATGGAGAATGCAGACGTATAGGGGCCATATATTAATTAGTTCAACTTTGCAAGGGTTTAACAGATATCTCTCAACTAAATAGTTCAGCAATGATTTTCCCCGCTCATTATATACCTACACAAGCCAAAGATCTTGGAATATTAAACTGAATTTCGGGGAGGGAACTGCTGATGTATGATATGACGATGGCATTACTTAAGGTACATCCCCAAATGACAGGTTTTCAAAAAAATGAAGCAAAAAATTGAATCGCATCGATGGTTGCTCACAGAGGAACTTTCGTCTGTTGTCTTCCACTGTATACTTTGCCAACTTCTGATTTGTCAACTTGGACATGTTTACATCCTTACTGACTAACGAGCTCAGATAAAATTGAAAGCAGACTGTTCCGCTCTAACCACAACCACAATGTATATGCTGTTCTGTTATAAATTTAGATAAGCTTTGGCTCATCATTCCACAGCAATTTATATGTCATCTTGTGAACTTTAATAGGATGAGGTCCTTTGGGCGAAGGATAAAGAGAAATACTAACTGACTCTTCTTCCTATCTCTCTCTCTCCGTCTCGCTCTACTGAGAGTGGGCATGTAGCACAGTTGCTCACGGAAGAAAATGAAACTCACGATTTTCTCTCTTGTAAAGGAATCTCATTTTCTTTTATTTGTTTACCTTGCTAACACGTAAGAAGGACACTGGTCAACCCTTTTCACCACCATTCTTACCATCTGTGCGTACCTAATCCAATACATTATTGATAGCCAAAAGGAAAATCACAAAATCAAACCTTTTGACCGAAAATTCCAATTTCCTCTCATGTGTATTTGAAATTCTTTTGATGTTCCTGGAGTATAGGGAACAAAAGGATTTTTAAAGAAAAATCTTGAGACAAGAAAAAAGAGAGAAAGATAAACTTGTTTGAAAATCTATTTGATTTATTAAAAATTCCAGATTTTTTGAAAAATCTGAAATGACAGTTTCTTTACATCTACCTCTGTAGGTAATAGTTAGCTTGGAATATGAAGGGGATTTTGTGTGTGGCCTCATAATAAAATTTAATCTATTAAGATAACTAATGTGTGGGAAGTACATATTTTATGTCCATAAATAATTCATATCTGCTACTCATATTAAATACATTTACATGACCAACTCTCTGTTTCTCTGAAGTAGAGCTGAGATACTCGTGTAATTCCAGTTCAAAGCAGTTATTACTGCTTTTCTACTCAACTCGTGTGTTGCCAATTTCTTAGAAGCAGTTATCGATTCTTTACGCGAAGTCTCTTACAAAAAACATAGCAGTGACGGTATGAAGCATTACATACAATAGCTCTAATCAAAAGATAAGATTGTAGTTATTAAATTGTGGAGAGCTTAAATGGTCAGTAATTATTTAACTGTAGATTTGTATTGGATGAAACGTTTATCAGTACGTATATCAGTTCTACCTACAGGTAAAAATGAAAGGTTAACAATCAAAAGTAAAGGTTCCAGATCCGAGAGAACTGGTGTCATTAATCTTACTGATATATACTGCTGATTGCTTTCAATTTGTCTCATTTATTTAATTTGGCATCTGTAATCACGTAATTTTGTTATTCAACTAAGTACAAAGCCACATCGTTAGAGAAGATATCAAGTAGTTGCACTATGGAGATTTACAAGTACAATACTTCACATCAATGAAGTAGATTTATACTCGAACACATACACTTATATCAATTTATCATCATTTCAAAGTTTGTCTGGTAAAATGAATAACCCAAAGTCAGCATTAAAATGATTTCACCAGACCAAATATTAGGAAGTAACGATCTCCGCAGGACTATTTTTCTTTAAGAGATGCACTTCTTTTTTAACTTCTTAACAAACGAATTATTGTGCAGCAGACGAATCAAAGGAATCTTTTTGTATGTGTGCAGATGGAATGAAATTGAATAATCCACTTGGCTTCATCTCTGCTTCACCTCTAGAAAAAGTTTTCCTTGCAGTTTTGTAGACTTGTTCGATGTGTGCACTAAGGAAGAGCAATGTAAGGAGGAATAACTTCCATATTATAGATAAAAGCAACTTTTCTTGCTTTTTGATAGCAATTACTATAACGGGCTAGATGATCAAAGGCCGCACTGCCCACAATCAACTTAATTTGTAAGTGAGCGAAAGAGCATGAAGCAACATGTAATAAAAGCTGGAGAAAACTTTCATAGACTGACATAAAATGCAAGGTCATAATATTATGTCTAAATCGCATACTCCAGATGTTTAGTAGACAGGTCATTTTGCTTGAATTTTTCTATAAGAATTTTTTATTTTGCATCTGCCATTCGACTTAGCATTTCATTATTTGATCATCAGAAATATATTGGGGTAGGTATAATACACCATTGTAACAGTGCATCTCTATATACCTTTTAACTACTAAGATTCTAATCTATTGCTACTTTGCTACTGAAGAATAAACGATAAATTTATTTTCCACAATAATTAATCTGTACAGGGACACTGCTAATACTTTCACCGTTTATTAATGGACTACTTGGATAATATGCGTGATGAAATACCTAGAATAGATATATGGGGCATAAGAAAAGTCAAGTAGAGATTGGGATTTCTAAATGAAATCAAATGCAAGTATGGGGCTATCAGTTTCTTTACATAGACTCTTCCCTTTCTTTCATATATGCGTTGGAATCGGAACTTTCCTTCAGTTAGAAGGAAGTCTATTGTGAAAAGATTAAAGATATAAGGAAATGGCAGTAGCCCGCCGTCTGTTTTTGATAGAGAAGACATATTTTCTTTCATATTCCAGTAAAGTTATGTAGAGCAGAAAGTTTTAGATCGTATCGGAGCTCGGAAGCTAAAAACTTTCTCAGACATTTGATTAGCACTCAGCTTTGAGCGTATGCTGATTAATATGCAAGCAGTCTCGCTATAATTTCGCTATATAATCTACAGGAGGAATTGTCTATCAGAATTCCGTAATTACTTTCTCTGACAAGCTAGTTGAATATTCAATTCCGTAATTAAAATCTAATAACTTCCTCGAAGCCATTTAAAGTGAAACGCTACACCAATTCTGTCAGGAACCTGTGATACGCATGCTTTGTACGAATATGTAAGTCTAGATCATTCTGCTAAGATATTAACTCCATTGCTAATGCTTTCCTTTGCTGTTGACTGTGGTCGAGCATTTATTATGACATTATTATTAATTGTTTCAGGGTCTGTTAAGAAAGTTGAGATAGAGAGGCGTTATCAAGATTTAAGGTTGACAGCAGTGCCGTAGGAAATTCGAGCTGTCGACATAATCAGCGTGTAAACACGCGAGAGATTGAAAAGCAAGTAGCACAATTGAAGAAATTCGATACATATTCCTTTTAATGGCACAATAAAATCCAAGAAATGTCTGCGCTAAACTCAATTGCAATAGTAACTCTTGCCTGATGTTGCTTTTCATTAAGGAACTTCCCCACTGCTATCTGATGTGTCTTGCTATACCTTGAAATAACTTTATCGAACAGATTCCCGTAGAATGCACAAGCCATTGATGCCAGTCGAACGAAACCACAATTGAAATGTCTTCAGACATTAGTTACCCAAAGTAAACACTATAAACCCATTTCCATTCTCTAGCTCTTCTTGTAAATTGTTATTGTAATTACTTCACTTTGTATTCAAAGTGAAAGCATCCAGTCTGACTGTTGAACAGGTAGTCATTAATTTTCATCGTGTCTACTCTGATGCAGGATTGTCTTGCATTATATCTATTTTCTATCGTTCCGCAACAGTCCATAAGCTCTGCAAAAACCTAATCTTAGTTTTACAGGTGCAGTTTCGAACACCTCCTGTACAATAAGATTACACTTGATTTGGAATCCATTCAGTGACCAAAAACTATTTACTATTTTCTTACCTTACCGTTTAATTAGGTTTAATGCTGTTGAAACATCCAGCTACTTAAAGTCGAAAATACACAAGTTCTGAGCGATTTTGAATGCAGCACTACTACTACTGTTCCAAAAAATATGCTTTGTTTTTACACAAAATATTTTCAATAATAAAAAATATGCGTCGCAATTTTCCATGTAAGACTAAAAGATTTAAAATTTGAAAAGAAGAAAAGCCTCTGCGTTGGTTTGGGCTGCATCTTAGTAAATTTTTGTCGTGTGCCTTGGCGCAGATTTTGTTTTCCAACTTTCCTGCGTTCTTTGTGTCCAGATGAAAGGTTAATCTACCTGGACCGTTGAACAAGTTCTTTTACGGTTTCAGAGGATTTAATTTAATGTCAGTCACTGCCATAGAAAATGTAATAACATGGCACTCATGCCATAGCTTATTAAACTCACGGTACTTCTCTCAGTATTTTCTAAACTGTAGTAGCGTGTGCTATATAAACATTGTTGAATGAACTTTATAGTTTATGTAATTTATATATTAGTCATGTAGGGGATGTCTGCGACGGAGCTTTAAGCGTATACCTGGTTTTACTTTGTACCGGGTATTTATATATCGTGTTTTAGTTAGTGTTCCAGAGGCAAGACGTTTTACAGACTACAGTTACAACACAACAGAATAGTTTATCACGACATAATAACTACCTTAATATATTGTTCATGTTCTCGACTTTTGTTTCCGAGCCATGCTTTCATCCGTTAGTTACACAAGCACCGACGTCGGGCTTTTCTAACCATTTTAACCGCAGTCAAAATTCTAAGGCACGGAAAGAGCATCTTGGGCTTTCCAGATATAGTCCGCATAATTTTTCTTCATTCGCTTTAAGTTTCTTCTATATATCGTACGACGACCTCCAAGGAACATCTGGCACTTGGCAAGTCAACCACAGTTTTCGCTTCTTTCCTTGAACATGTTTCTCAAATGATACCGACTTCACAATTTGAAACAAACTTTAGGTATGCAGGTACTAGGTACACCGCCTTGTACACTTGCATGCTAGAAATATTTATTGGCTAAACATCCTATATTCACAGCCACTTATAGTAAGCCCGGCATATTAATTACGTCCTCAGATTTTCCTGAAGGCTGGAGATAGGGAAAGAAAGCTCTATTTATGATGAGCTGAAGCATGAGCGAGGATGCTGTGCAAGCCGCTGTTTTGTGGAAATTGCGGTGACATCCAGTTAATTAGCAACATGCTTCGGTTCTACGTATGTACTTATTGCTGGCATTCGCCTATCTTTTGTGTAGTCAAGCTCATACTTACTGATACGTAGATTTAGCGACTATTTCAGCTGTGTGCTGTAAATAATTGCAATATCCTAACATTTTTTTTTGTCAATACACAGAAACTGACTGAACAGTTGTGCATAATTAAATACAGGAAACTTAAGATAGCTAAGCTATGCTCTCTAATTGGCAAATAATCCCCTATAGCAGAGTAATATATTCACATCCTATAAATTGAATACGAAATATATAACTAACTTTGTTAACACTGATGATTATGCTATACTGAACATTAGAAACACTTGTTTACACAAAATGCAATGTTCTTTTATTCATTTAAAGTCAGAATAGTAAAGAAATAAATATTTTGCCAACAAAACCTAATCAAAAGTCCACAATGTTTGTGCAAAACTGCAAAAACAAAGCACAAATTGTGTTTATGCAAGTATCCAGTTGTTATTGAACGCTAGACAAGGTGAAAGCCCAGCTTTCTTTTTAAAGCTTATTTTTCGTCGAGATTTCCCAGTAGTAGTTTCTGTTAAATCATTGATAGGTATTCCGCGACCGTGTAAGGTATAGTAATCTATAGTGGCACTGGCAGTGTGCACGAGCGGGCCCATCATTATTTTAAATGCCTCTTGCTAAACTTTTAATTACATTTTTAATGCTTTCATCAGTAAGTTTAGGAACTAATTAAATTCCTTCGTGGTTTCTGTTTCGCTTGTGCAAGCAAACAGAATGGTTTTCGAAACAATAGTTCATCAGTCTTTATCCTTGCAATTCAGGAAGTCTTTATATCCATAATATTTGTAGTGATATGCGCCCTAATTTACTAGTATAGATATAATGTGCTAACTTCTGTTGGTACCTAAACAATTACGAGCAGTCCAGTAACTTCAGATATCGACGCACACGTAAGATTAATGCGATGTACAAGGACGCTAATGTGTGCCGTGTGTTATCAGTATCAGTCCACTGCTGTGTTTTCTAGGCACGACACAAATCAAGAAACGTAGTGAGAATTAAATAGAGATTGCTTGTCCTTTCTCCCCTTTCTCTAAATCTCTTGCATGTCTTCTATAGTTCTATTATCAAAGTGGTGCCTTTAAATGGCTTTAGTGAAACTAAGTCGTAAAAGACACATCTCGATTCTCTTTATGATGCTATAGCCCTCTGCTAGTTGTGGTAATGATAGTCTTGGAAATCCTTCATGGAGGATTTAAATGCACCCTTGAAAGTATTATCGAGAGAATAAAAATATATTTCAGTTCTCTAAGCTATTTGCAGTAGAACCTTACATAAAGAACTTCTGCTACACTTATCTCTCGTAATAAAGTAGATAATAATAGTGGAACTTCAACACGTACGTATTATATCAATATAATAATGTAGAGTACGTTACGTACACTAATAGGGCATTCTCAGCAGGTGTACTTATATGGATCGAAGCATGTCAAGGAAAAGACCTTGTATCTGACTTATAATGTGAATGGGAGACTCTTATTGAGTCTTTTGCGACCCGCGGCTTTAAATATCTACTTAAAGCTTTGAAATTTTATAAGAGAAAGGAAAAGAATGGGAAGGAAAGCTGGAGGTAAATCAGGCAGTCAACTCGTCTTGAACATCATCTCAATTTCCTTTTGTCCTTTTCCATGGCTCACTCTCCTCCTCCTGTGAGGATGTCTTCTAGCAATCTTTTTGGCACTTTCCATGCATAATATTACAGAGCCATTTTATTTTATCCCATAGTCAACAGGATATCTTGCTAAGATGTAACATTAATATTGATGAACAATATCACACAGATACTGAAGATTGTTAAGATGTTGTAAAATAAGAATTTTAGGGCTAACACCTGCGGTGATTCGGTTTTATTTGCATAAGTAACTAACCCATAGCCTTCTTGGTAGTTATTATCAAATGGAACTGAAGAGAGAGAGAGAGAAACTCCATTACGGTAGCTCAATATGTTTGTGACTTAGAAATGACATCTTGGTAATATCCTACTAAAAGCTTTCATGTAAATAAAAATTCATTTTTTTCATCTTCCTTATGTAAATTCCCATAGATATATATAAACGTATATAGGTGTTTGTGAATTTCCATAGTTAGAGGAGTATAGGGATCTGTTTTCTTTTCTTATATAAATCGTCTTGAGTGGTTTAAGCTCAGACTGCATGGAATCCGGGGCGTTGGGAATATTTATTTTCTTTAGAAGTCCATGGGCATGTATTATGTACTCAATTCTCATATACAATTTTTATATGCAGATAAATGAGATATTTTTCTGCTTTTTATCTCTCTTGAACTGTCGTGATCTGAGGGAAGGTTCTGAGGGACGTTCTATATTTCTGTTTGGTTAGCTCTCGTTTT
Organism: Tomocerus minor; assembly: GCA_009936455.2. Taxonomy (NCBI): domain Eukaryota; kingdom Metazoa; phylum Arthropoda; class Collembola; order Entomobryomorpha; family Tomoceridae; genus Tomocerus; species Tomocerus minor. The sequence goes on from JAAAYG020035300.1 coordinate 12,938, forward strand.
ATGAAATATAAAGATGCCTGTAGGTATTCATGTAAATATTTTCTTATTATATAGAGCAGCCGAGCAGTGTGAATAAAACTTTTCCATATTGATGATTGAAAAATACAATACAAGAGTTTTCTATTTCTATTGCGACTGCCGTAGTTTTTTTCAACAAGCTCTATCTGTATTGTGTACACGTATATAGCCCCACCACTATTATGTTAGAAAATCCGAAGAAAAATGTCTTTGTGCTCTGCTTGTTTTTTTCTATTCAAAAGACTTCTCCAACATTTCCCATAAATGTAAGAGAGAACATATGCACGTTTCGTAACTCACAGTAGTCACAAAGCATCCAAAGGCTCCGAATCCAAACACAGAAGTATAACTGCTTCCATACTCCGAACACACAATGAGATTAGCATCTTTAAATTCCGTCAACAAGATTTCCGAAATGTTAACTGGAAACAAGTTTTATGTCTACAGCTACATCCTTAATGACAATAGAATTGAGGAAAACTTATTTGCGGAATAACTATTAAGACATATGTTTGTTTCGCTAAAAACTTTTGTTTAGTAAGCAACCTATTCCGTGGGAAATAAAAATGTCAATATAAATGGAGAATAGAAAAAAGTGCTGATCGACGATGTTTATTTCGTATTGTAGTGTCTGACTGTTTTCACAATATTTCAGCATTATTTTTAGCTCTGACCTATGATCCCTAAGTTAGACCTTTCAGATTTTTCATGAAGGGGTGTCGTCATTTATGACATGTTTCTCTACTCATAATGTACTTCATACTTTTTAATATCAATTTTTACCCATTATCATAATATTCTCTTTTTGCATGTAAACGAAAGTCAATACTCCGCATAATGCTTAATGTATAATACATACTTCTTAACTTCCAGATGTACTTTATCATTTATCATGTTCTGTTGGTTTCATCTGGCGTGTATTACCTTTAACCTTTTACTATGTCTACGTTTTGTGATTTGTGATGCATTTCCTACATATGTCCAATTCATGTAAAAACGAATGGAATGGGAATAAATCCATAGATAGAATGAACTAGTAATATAGTACTGATAACTAGTGATATGGTATCTGAATCTGGCAATGAATTTATTTTGCGCCCCAAGGAACCCGTGCAAAGCTAATTCATCCAATCAATAGAAGTTTTCAAATATCACATTACTTTAGGATTTACCCTTGACATGAATGAAATAATGGGAGTAATAGTTGACCTTTTAATCCCTGTACACCAATACGCCTTAATTAAGCGTGTTTGATTCATATGAGTAGCAAAAATTGTTCTGGAGATGTACAAAACGAATTGTAATTAGCAACGTTCTGTGTGTAC
>JAAAYG020035311.1:3598-14280 GCA_009936455.2 Tomocerus minor
CTGTCTGACTTGACTGCCAATCTTACATTCCACATTTTTCTAATAGAGTTGTAACTTTACTTAAAGTGTTTAAAAAATGGATTTTTCAAAGTTTTTCTGTCCAGTGTCTATAAATCAAACCCCTTGCAATTAGAATTTAACCAGAGGTTTTTGGGACTAAGACTGTGGTTTTGAGCTTTTTACTGTTTCTCTGACAGATGACAATGTGTATAGACTCTTAAATAAATATTAGTGAAAAACCTGCTGCAGAGTTAAAATACAGATAAATGCTACCACCTGTTGCTGTCCTTCACACACTGTTGTAGTTTTAATTTCCTATCCGGAAGAGTTTCCTATCATTTTCCCAGATATATTATAATGTTACATAAACAAAATTAAATAATTTGCTTTTATGTTCTTGACACAGCCACAATATTCCGCCTCCATTCCCGAAAACGTCCCAATCGGAACGACGGTTCTCTCCGTAGAAGCCAGTGATGCAGACATCGGCATCAATTCAGTCATAAAATACTCGCTGAACAACGAAAGTCATTGGCACTTTACAATTGACAATGCCACAGGGGCTATCGTTACTGCAGGGTAAGCTATTCATAAATGGACCTCATAATAATAATAATAATAATAATAATAATAATAATAATAATAATAATCCTTTACGAACATTAGTAACATATTTATAGTAGTGTATTAGGCACAAACATCAAGTAAAATTGTTCAGTAATTTAAATGCATTGTAACAGCCTATTCTTTTTGTGCATTATTTCTTCTCAAGTCGTCAACAAATTTGATTCTCACTCTTTGATTCATAGAAAGAGAATTAGGGAATGCAATGCAAAGTAATAATATAGTAATAGTACTGGTAGGATTGAGGTAGACTTGCACGACAAGAAAAAGCAGAGAGTAATTTGCATTTGTACTATAGATTACTTGATCGGGAGAAGATACGGGATTACACATTTGAAGTGGCAGCCACTGATGGAGGTTTGTATGACTCACGCTCGTCAAAAGCTCAAGTTCATATTGCTGTGACGGATGTCAACGATAACAGGTGAGTCATTGAAAATATTTAAATACAATTTTGTGAAAATCTGAAATGTATTTAATTATGCTAGGTTCTTCCATGCTTGTAAGATAGGTAATAATTATGGATTTAATTTGTGGTTTTTGGTTTGATTAGACCGGAGTTTAGTCAAAATCCAATTCTGATTGAAATTCCTCCGTACACGAAACCGGGACAAAAAATCGTTCAGTTGGTTGCTACAGATTCAGATGAGGGGATCAACGCGGATGTTACTTACAGGTAGGCATACACAAATACATACTAATAGTACTAGTATACAAAGTAAAAACCAGAGTACCTCTGTTTACTTATATATAAAGGTTATTAGAGTAGATTGTAGAGCATGTTTATTTCATTCTCTCTTTAATAAATGTGGACGTGAAGAAGAAGAGTAAAAAGGATCTGAATTTAGGTACTATTTATTTAAATGTACATGGTTGAAATAGAGTGGAGCTAATGATCAGTTCCGAATGTAGGTACTTGAGTATATATGTATACTGTCAATAAGTGATGGTTATAGAGAGTAGAGTTGGTTGGGCATAGAGGATAGGCCATTTGCCAAAGGACTATTTGCATAAGTACCAGCTACGGCTTTCCTTCCACTCCAAAGACCCTACTAATTTCCTTGTGTAATAATACAGCATCGAGAACCAGGAGACGAAATTCCGAGTGCAGCCTCAAACTGGAATAATAACACCTGTTATAAGTCTATCAGCAGAGAGGGGTCGTATCTTCCAAGTGAAGGTGGTGGCCAAGGACCAAGGCACCCCAGCCCTCAGCTCCACCGCCCTTGTCGTCATCCAAGTCGGAGATGTGCCCTTACCTAACACAGTGCGATTCCAAGAATCTCTGTACGAGACCGAGATCCCTGAAAACTCACTGCCAGGAACTGAAATGGTCCAGGTGATTAATCAAGCACCACATTTTTCACTCCTTAGTTTAACCTACTAGATTATATGGAGAGAGAGAGAGAGAGAGGAAAATGGACCGTAACTGTTTCTTCTTCTTTTCTTCTTCTACCTACCTCGCTCTCTGTCCTTCTTCTTTTCAGTTTCTGTATAAATATCCTGAGCCTGCACAGATTAGATGTTGTTGTATATATAATACCACGAAGGTAGGTACTGACTTCGTGTGTAGTTAGTAGCAGTAATGTCTTGTCTCTGTTTGGATTCTGCTGCATGACTTGTACGTAGCTTTCGTTCAGTTAAAAGAATCCTCATTCGGTGCACTTATCTATCTGAATTCTGAGTGTGGTGATGTCGTTTATTTGTAGCTCAGACAGAATTTTTCTCCCTCCACAATCTCTTACGTAATCGCATTTATAAAACAGATATATGTAATGTACATGAGTGTACTCCTGAAATATCTCTGCATTTATCTATCTATTCCCACTCTCCTCTTTCCTCACTCATCTCAGATTCTCGTTTCTCTCCTAATCATAGACGTAAATGTTTGGATGTGCATTAGAGAGAGAGAGAGAGAGAGTAGAATTCTATAGTCGGGAATTCTGGGATGAGTATGTGTACATATTCCGTGTCTGTTGGATGGATGGATGTTGCGGCTGAGTGGACGGATGCGCTCTTATTTCCCTGTACACACGATTGTACTTAGAGTTCTATTAAAAGTTTCTCTGTGATGAATGTTCTAGGTGACTGCATTAAGGAATGATGGACGACGGCAACCAATTCTCTACTCGATTGTTGGAGGAAATGAAGATAATATTTTCGAGATCGTCTCTTCCACAGGCCTCATTCGAGTCCGAGATGGAACGAACCTTGATATGGAACGCCAACCCAAATTTAGTCTCGTTGTTTCCGCTAAAACTGATAATACTGTACCACTCTACGCCCATGTTCTCGTTAATGTCAATCTGACTGATGAAAATGACAACGTTCCTAGATTCACTCAAGATTCTTACATTGCCTCCGTTTGGGAAGGGAACAGCAAAGGGACATTTGTCACTCAAGTATGCAATCTCATCCTTTTTCCTAAAATTACCGTCAAACACTAACCACTTTGAATTACATATGCAGATGCCTTTCATTCGTTGAAAATTTAAGTGCTCTACGTCTAGCAATCGCTTATTGTTGTAAATATTACCTTGTGTTTTAGGTGACTGCGACTGACAACGATGAGGGACCAAATGCAAATTTAATTTACCACATCGTTGACGGAAATCACGACAATGCATTTATCATCGAGCCGCCATTTTCGGGGATTGTCAAAACGAACATTGTGCTTGATCGTGAGATACAAGACAAATATCGACTCACGATTATAGCTACTGACGAGGGATCTCCGCAAATGACCGGCACATGTCTCCTTCAAATTAATGTCATTGACATCAACGACAATCAACCAACATTTCCTCCTCACTCCGTCATCAACATTACGGAGAATGTCCCAGTCGGAACTTTGGTCACAACCATGGTGGCCAATGACGTGGACACGAATCCAAGTCTGGTTTATGCTTTCACAGAGAATGGCAACCCCAGCTCAATTTTCTCGATCGGGAAGTACAGCGGTCGCATCACATTGGCCAAGCCAATCGACTATGAACAAGAAAAATCTCATACGGTAGACATTCAAGTGTCGGATTCCGTCCACACGGCCTTTACCAGTCTCACAGTCAACATCATGGACTACAATGACAATGCACCTGAATTTTCCCAGCACATTTACCACGTCACCATTCCAGGTAAATCTGATTTTCTCTCGCAGTTAACCAACTCTTTTTCTTGTTTGAACACTTCCCATCTCTCAATATCGAAATAGGATGGAAGACAGAAAGAAAGGAATCACGTAGGATCCACGTTCAAGCTCCTTTGTTGATTTACTAGGTTAATTCAATGTCAGGAGTAAAGATGAAGTTGCCATTTGAGAAACCTGCTGAATGTAATAAACTCTTGGATGTGGTTGTACGGACATGTAATCAAAGGCACATTTGTTTGTGTGACAATCGTTAGGTTTGCCCCATTTGACTAAATATAATATTTACTCCTTTCTGCTGACATTGTACATCCCCATACTGACTTATCAATATTCCACATCAAAGCAAGAAACACATTTTCAGTTTTCTTAATCTCCGTTTTTTGGCTAGAGGAGCAATTAAAGTGAGCTGAAATAAGGAATTGTTGAGTGGCGATAGTAATCGTGTGAGGTAGGCTAAAAACTCACTAGGATAGAAATGTGTTGGATGGCTGGCGTGCAGAATGAAGGAGAAGGGAATGGATAATATTTAGTCCATGTATCTGGCAAAACTATCAAATAGTTTTCAGTAGGTAGTCAAGGTGAATGATTGTGTGGGCACACTGGTTAAAAGAGATTCTATCAGAGCCACAGCAAACGTACTTAGCAGTGAATGTATATGCCCATGTCCATGTACGTTGATAACAAAGTCTCGAAAACAATTCAGCCAGACTCGGTGGTACGTTCCAATCTGGTTCTCACTGTCCATGTGCAACAGATCAGATATGCCTGAGCAGAAGAGAACTCGACTCACCTGAGCACTCCTTTAATATCCTCTATCTATCTCTCCACACTCATATAGAGAGTGAATATATAATAATGTGCGAGCCAGAGATACGGAGCTATGCACTATGCGCATCCAGACTATAACTTCCCTCACAGCATGCCACAGTAGTGTGGAATGGTGTGGCATTGCCAGATGAAGAAATGATGAAAGTATGCAATCTGAAATAATGTAATGTGATATCTGTGTTCCTTAACATCACTACATAGTCACTGAAATATATGACAGAATATTAGTGCACTAACACAGTGTGCGCCTATCTGAAAACGAAACCTGTGTTAATTATTCGTGTAATAACCGTAGATATGTCTATCGTTTCAGATGATACCAAACCGGGCTCGCAAGTTATCCAAGTAAATGCAACTGATAAAGATTCCGGTCGTAATGCAATCATCAAATATTCATTGAGAGTACCTAAAGATGCCAAGTCAAGAGGTTCTCGCGGTCTGTGGATTGACGAGAACACAGGCATGGTCTACACAAATGGATCCCTTCCTCATCGACATGAAACCCCATTCGCCCAACTCACTGTCATCGCCACGGACACAGGGAAACCGAAAAAATCCTCGAAAACGACGCTGTGGATTGAAGTGCGACCCTCTGAGTCTGATTTGCTACGATTTACTCAGAGCAAATACACGTAAGTTCAATTATCCACTATCTACACAGCACCTCCACTCCTGTCATAATTATTTTATTATCGCTTATTACTACGCATGAAATTTCCTGTCAACGCTGTGACTGCGTGCAGAGTGGACTACTACAGGGTGGCTCCCTATTCACCAACCAACCATCATCACACATTCCTCCTCTTTCTATACCTACCATTCATTCAACAACAAAGATAAACTTTTAGAAAACGTTTTAGCCGGGCGTGATTAGGAGCCACACTGTAGTCCACTCACTGCACTGCTGACTGGTGTTGTCTAGGCAATCATGCGTCAAATTAAGTAAACCGAAGAATTATGTCTAAAAATTAATTGTCTTTGCTACTGACTGTGAACAGGGCCCAACTGAGCGAAGATACAAAGCCAGGAACGGTTGTTGTTCGACTGGGTGTTGAGTATGACAAGAAACTGAGTAAAAATTTGCACTTCCATTACTCTATCATATCTGGGAATGTAAATGATTACTTCACCATTACGAGGTAGGCCACTTACTTAGTCGTTACGTACATTAGTGAGATTAGCGCTAAGGAAAAGGAGATATGAGCAAGTTGAAAACATTTCTTTACACTTAATAGCCCTACTTACACTCTCATTTCTGTTTGCAGTCATACGGGAGAGATATTGGTTGCGCAACCCCTCGACAGAGAAGTCCAAGGCTCCTTCAAGCTCAAAGTCACTGTCGGCTGTGTGAACATGGCCAAGTGCAGCTCCACGGCAGAAGTCTCCATCTCACTCACGGACGTCAATGATAATGCTCCAGCCTTCAACCAAACCGAGTACAGGATTTCCATCAGCGAGAACAAACCGGTGGGAAGCAGTTTGCTGAGAATCCAAGCCATCGATAGTGATCTCCTCAATGACACAGTGCGCTACGACATCACATCCGGAAACGACGCCACCGTCGTCGAGCTCAACCCTCGCAACGGCAACCTCGTCCTCAAGGAGCCCCTGGACTATGACAACGTGGACAAGTACCGCTTCGTGGTGCGCGCGCAGGACACCAAGGCCAACGGCCGTCTGTGGAGTCTGGCCGTCGTGTACATCGACGTGGAGGACGAGAACGACAACCAACCGCAGTTCCCCTTCCCGCTCTATTTGGAGTTCGTGGGCGAGAACGAGCCGATAGGAACGACGGTGTTCGTGGCTCGCGCCACAGACCTCGACAAGGGCATCTACGGCAAATTGAACTATTCGATTTTGGAGGGTGACGGGAAAGACAAGTTCCACATCGAGCCAACGACGGGTATCGTGACCACAGACACAGTGTTCGACTACGAAGTGAAGAATCGCTACTACTTCACGCTGCGCGCCCACGATATCGGCGGGCAGTCTTCGACAGTGAAAGTTCAAATAGGGATCGACTCTCGCGATGAATTTCCTCCTCAGTTCACTCAGAAGACGTACAAATTCATAATCCCAAGTAATGCAGCGCCTGGACACGTGGTCGGACGTGTAGATGCCATCGACCAAGACCACGGTCCTGACGGACGGGTGATTTATCAGATGAGACAGCAAAACGGTTACTTCCGAGTGAATCGAACAAACGGGGCGATAGTGTTGCGCCAGGCCCTGAACACGGACCTGAATGCCAGTGTTGTAGTGATGGCGAATTCGGGTCGACCGGGCTCGAGGTCTGCCGTGGCAGTGGCGGAGATCTCGGTGGGAGGTCCGTCGGACGAGCTGGAGATGGCGTCCAGCTCGAGTGTAGCCGACTGGGTGGTGGGCCTTCTGGTCACGTCCCTCCTGCTCCTCTTCCTGTGCTGCACCGTCTTCGTCGTCCTTCACCTCCGACACAAGAAACAGTCCAAGAGCGGCAAGTCGGAGACGTACAACAATTCCGCCTTCGACACGCTCGAATATGCTCAATCCACGATGATCGCCAACAACTCCCGCCCCACCTCCCTCTACGGACCTCAGTACAGCGACCTCGCCGATTTGGGCGTGAACGAGAGACGCCGCGTGAACAATACTGTGTCTGAGTTGTCGGACCAGAGTCATTCCGCCTCGAGCGGGCGGGGTTCCGCCGAGGACGGCGAGGAGGTTGAGGACGAAGAGATCCGAATGATCAACGAAGGCTCTCTCGCCCAGCAGAAACTGCGCGACAGCATCGGCATCCCCGACTCGGGCATCCACGGCGACGACGACACGATGTCGCAGAGCTCTGCGAAAAACACTCAGGAATATTTGGCCCGCCTCGGGATCCGGCCGAAGATCAGCGAGGACCATGTGCACCAGGGGCACATGGGGCACAGCGAGTGGACGCCGACGGCGGGGCCCGACGCCCTGGACAGCATCCACCTGTTCGAGGACGACGCGGGGGCGGACGCGGACGGCATGGACATCTCCACGCTCATCTACGCCCAGATCCCCGACGACGTGAACGACAGTGATATGATGGAGGACTCGCGAGGCGTCCTCAGCAGTACTCACCAGCCGTCCATGAACGGCTCTCTAAGTTCTATTGTGCATAGTGAAGAAGAACTGACAGGTAGTTATAATTGGGACTATTTGCTCGACTGGGGACCTCAGTACCAGCCCCTCGCCCACGTCTTCTCTGAAATAGCCCGCCTCAAAGACGACGCCTCGAACAGTTCCGAGGCGCACTACAGTGGTATTCATAATCGCCATACTCCTAGCAACCAGTCCAGTGGGAAGTGTGGCGGCCCGCCGCCTTTGCTCACGAACGTCGCGCCGCGGCCCGCGCACGCGGGCGGCGGGAATTCCGCGAGGCCCGGCCCGCTGCCGCCGCTGCCCATCTTGCCAAGGTCTCCTATTTCTCACGACAGTACCTTCTCTTGTGGTCCTATGTCACCAAGCTTCTCTCCAGCCCTGTCCCCTCTGGCCAATCGATCTCCGTCTATTTCTCCTCTAGGAAATGTAGGACCTAATCTTATTCGAACGTCACAATTCCACCAGAACTATTCCTCCTCGGACTCAGAGATGAGAATTTAGTGCCCATAGAATACTCTAATTAGACTTAGCAAGTGTGACAAAGTGTTTTTGTGTTTGTAGCCAACTATTGTGTTTATTTCTTCAGAACGAGTTCAGTCCTACAGTCTGGGAATGAGTGACTCTTCTATACGTACTAAGCAGAAGCAACGTCTGTTGATGCCAAATTTTAAGCCTTAGCCCTTCCTCTTGTTATTTTACTCTGCAGATTATGTGTAACTATTCCCGTCATATTATACTAACCTTTTTGTTAAATGTTCGTTCAAGTCATTGTGTTTTTATTTTCGTTATCCAAGCAAGAACACGTACATACATTAGTACTAATTGTAAGATGTGACTTTTTTACTACATACATATTGTTGAGTTTTTATTGTTATCATACTTATTAGTGTTGTAATTAGATTATTTGCCTGTGAATTGTAATCCTTAAGTTTTAACTACTTATTTACAGCCATGAGAGTAAGTGAAAGGACACTCCTTCAGTTTTCTTCTTCTCTTGTTACATAAAAGGCTTTCGATGGAGACTTTTATTCACTTTGTTCATTTTTGTGGGTTGTTATTTTTAAATGTAAAGGATTCTTTACTTACGAAATGGTGGCCATATTGTTGTGTAACTCTCTGACGGCTTCTTTTCTTTCAATCACTTCCGACTTGCTATGAAAAGAAGCCCTCAGGATTCCATACTCAGAAAATATTTACTTTATCCTTACCTGACATCATTAATTTGCTATGCAAAATATTGTCTAGAAATTATATACTTTTCTGAACTGACAAGACTCCTTAATTTTTAACTAGAGTAATTAAAGTTGGTTAATTTTTGTAAATTACGCATACATGTATCTCCTTTGTACGTTAGATATTGTAGAGAACATTTGTATATTTATATTTGTATAGTATTTAGTAAGTCGTACATTTAAATAATAGCTATAGACAAAATATTATGTAGTTTAGTGCAAATTCCTTAGAGATGTTTCAGTGAGTGAATCAGGACAATGTGAATGAAAGAATGAGTTGTAAATGTTGGCAGCATGAGAGTCCCTAACTCTTGCCAAAATGACGAAACTCAAAAGGTTGTGATTATCGTAGTTGCGCACTGCTTGCAATGCTCATGCAGTCATGGTGCATAATCAGTAAGTTCACAAAGTGCAAATTTATTTCATCATGTATATCAGTATTATTAATGATTGTTTATACAAATGTTTAAATTTAAATTAAAACATTCTACGGTTTTAAAATTACCCAATTCTTCCATCTTTATTTATTATTTCCAGTTCTTATAAAAACCAAGAGCCATTGTTTGGGGTTCGCAATAGAAGTACTGTAACTTGTCCGTGACAAAATATACAGACCGGATTCTTTGCACCGATTCAGAATCATTCTAGGTTAAGCAATACAGGATATAATGATCATTCACACCTTATTTCTACTTACTGTACCATACGACGCAACGAAGGCTTCAAAAATGGTTTTTCATTTCATGATAATAGGCTAATTTCGGTTGCAGGTATACACAGTCAAGTCTATAGTGAAGTATTAGTTATGGCTAATTTTGTATACTTTTCAATAATTAAATGTTACTAAACCGTACTAATATATTATCTTTCATGTACGGGATGGCGGAGCTCAGCTCCGCCATCAAATCCGAGCACAAAATTCATACCCAATAATTCATTAATTCTTGTCTAAGGTTCCGTGCACTCATCGGGGGTCGGCTGCGCCGACGCCCTCTGAGGTGCACTGGAACCTTAGCCAAGAATTATTTTATTATAATGATAAAGATAATAGGCTAATTTCGGTTGCAGGTATACGTCTACAGTGAAATATATGGTATGGCCAATTTTGAATACTTTTCAGTAATTCAACTGTTACTAAACCGTACTAATATTTTGTCTTTTATGCATAGCTACGTATGTCAAAAAAATGAAAACATTTAGGATATATTGCATAAAAGAAACACATTTTTATAATAGCACGACGATTCACATTACAAATATATAATACTGCTTGTGACAAATTTTACACTTGAGAATTTTTAGTATACGAAGCTCTCCGCCTACTGTTTATAATGAGGTAGGCACAATTGACAAGCATATACAATATTAAAACCAATCAGTTAGATAACTATTTCAATAATTAAGACTTAATACTAAAATTTAAATTTGAAACCGTCGGTCCCGGTAATGTAACAAATTAATTTAAATATTTCCAGGTAAAATCCAGCTCTTCAGAATCGTCCTCAGCACTCTCTTTCGAATCTTCCTTCTCAAGATTCTCCTTAGAACCTTCCTGTTCAACATTCTCCTCAGAACCTTCCTGTTCAACATTCTCCTCAGAACCTTCCTGTTCAACATTCTCCTCAGAATATATTCTTGTTAATTGAAGTCGGTTTTCTTCACCTACCGGTTTCCAAGCAGTTGTCTCCCCACGGCACTCAAATCCGGTAGCCAACATCATTTCTTGTCTGATGATTATT
>JAAAYG020035322.1:0-14271 GCA_009936455.2 Tomocerus minor
CAATATGCCAACTAACTCAAGTAGTATGACAAACAAATGCTGGAATAAAATCTTTAAAATTTTAATCCTTCAAAGAATATGTAATTTAAAGATATTCACTTTATTCACAGCACACACAAATGAGCACGTCTAGCCTGTACAGGTTCAGGAACACAACTGAGACTATACTCCGAATTCACACACGTATATACAAACATTTTTCACTCATTCCTCAATTCACATACAATAGTTAATTTATCATAACATATTTCTTAAGTAAAACACTTCTTACTTTTTCTATTATTAAATCTAACAAAAATATTAACAACATAAAAACATAACGGATAACATAAATAAAATGCAATTTTCATCTATTTCTACATCTAACAAAATTAGTAACTCGTTATACCCAATATCGTTATTCAATGTTTCATTGTAAATTATAAGAACATAACAAAATTATAAGAACATAACAAAAATACTAACACGTTATATACAATATCGTTATTCAATGTTACATTATAAAATATAAGACCATAACAAAAATACCAACGCGTTATATAGAATATCGTTATTCAATACATTTGGTTGTATCCCTTTTTCCAAACAACTTATATAACGACATCGCAAATAACGCGTTACAATTCCCGTTACCATCTGATTTGTCCCCACTTCCAGCCAGTAATAACGATATCGTAAATAACTCGTTACTTTTTCAGTTTAACAAATTAAAATAACCTAACTTAATCTAATCTATCCAGTGATCGACAACAGAGAGATTTCGAAATTATTCAATGCACTTCAGTCAGATTTGACTTTTTCGGAGATTTCCAATATTCATGACGTGTTTCAGTCAAATTTTTCTTTTTCGAGAAACTTTGAAAATATTTGATGCATTTCAGTCCGATTTGACTGTTTCGAAAAATTTCAATTAATTTTGATGAATTTCAGTATGCTCATGCAGCGATCGAGGCAGAGAAAAGTCAGCTTATCTAATTCTAATGTTGCAGCTAATTGGGTTTTATTTGAATGGAAAGTCATTGCTGTCAGTAATAATAAGAGGAAACACCATGGTGTGCGCCTATTGTGTACAGCGCGCTCAAACAGTCATTGTTGGCAACAACATATAAGACTTTTTTTAGAAGATGAGGAAATGTAAGAGGAAAACAATGGTGTGTTCCTCTTACATTTCCTCATTTTCTAAAAATTCAACTTTTTTGAATTCTGTTTTCAGAATTGAGTCATATGTGACCACAAAATCGCCACATCCCCTGCACCCCCTACCCCGCTCACTTTTCTTAAAATTCAACTATTGAATTTTGTTTTCATATTTAATATGTGAATCAATTACCGCTACATTGCTACAGCCTGTTTACAACAGTTTATTCATACTTATCGCGCAGGGAGCGGATATTTAGTTATCTAAAACTAAAATAGTCATTTAAAAATAGTTGTATAAAATAATAAAAAAAGTTGCTTAAAATAATGGAAATGGTTGCTTAAAATAATGGAAATAGTTGCTTAAAATAATGGAAATGGTTGCTTAAAATAATGGAACTAGTTGCTTAAAATAATGAGATAAATAATTTGTCACGGACCTAACATTTCAGGGTTGCCACTTGGACAAGTAATAATAATTTTTCATTGTTACTTATTGCTGTGTCCAAGTGGCAAACCTAAAATGTTAGGTCAGTGACGAACAAAAGTCTATTCTCTCTCTCTCTCTTGCTTAAAATAATGCAAATAATTGCTTAAAATGTTGACTATTTCAAAACTATATTTCAAAATGCAAAAAATGCCAAAAACGACATAACAATAGTTATTAAAAGCTCGTTTAGAAATATTATTAATTTACAGTTCAAAAGACGACATTTCTAAAGCAAAATGAAATTTTCCTAATTGCTCTGGTGTAAGCAAAATGTTAAATCATAATCATCTCCTTTTTATCCATACTCAAATTTTATCATTGCGGACTGAATATAGATTTATGCATGGTAAAACTATATTCAACTTCAACTGACGTAATTGGGCACACTTAAATGCAGCTTTTTTGGCCGGTGTCATAGAAATTACCAAACGAGCATTCGATTCACCATCCATTATCCTGCAGATTTTCTTCAGATCTTGATATCCTTTGTTTTTTTATAAGGACGGCATTTAATCTTGCTATTCCTTTCTTTCCGATTTCTCCATGACTTTCTACAGTTGTTTATTGACACTTTTTACATTTACAATTGAAAACATTTCAAAATACGATAAACGGCTACATTCTGTTTTCTATATCCTAAATGCATCTTTTGTTCTGTAGTTCTTTTCATAACTTTTATTTTTATGAAACTTGTGTTTGTCCGCATTTTTCCCGAACGAACTAGTTAGCTAACTATGTTAAGTTGCTAAAGGTTCGAAATTGTTATAAAAATTTACTAACAAGTATGTTTTTTATAGCAAATTGCCTAAATCGTCGAGACCCGAAGTCTCGGAGTAAAATATCATTATCCATAAAAATGTGTTTTAATTAACTATCCGTTCCCTCCTCATCAGTCATGTTCCATATTTGTATATCTTATGAATTACCTATGTTACTTTGAGCATATGAAAACAATCAAATGTCGAATAGAAACAATAGCTAAGTATTAGGAGGCATTCAAAAGGTTATTTCGTTCGATAGATCCATCCAGATATCTAGGAAATTATACTTCGATAATTTCAAACTGACCTCTAACAAATAGTAATGTTCAATCAAGCTAGTTTCGGATTTTCACTTATAATTTTGATAGGCACATGGGAAAATGGTAAACTGGTAATTAAAAAATTGTTTTGGGAATTTGAATTGCACATCTCCAACTCATTGATTTGGATTCTAAGCATTTCGTAATGTAGCGTGCTGCAGTCAGAGCTTTTCTATGATGGGGAAGGTCACAGTGTAACTATAACAATGCCTAATCTGTTTTGTTTGAATTTGCAAAGGTATTATTTCCAAAGGAGGGAAAAATTGAAATAAAATTGAATAGGTACTTATTGTTATATGGGTCTACAATAATCACTCGAAATTTCATAAGAAAAATGCCGGACATTGTACTAATTATAACTTAACAAAACTAAAAGCTTTGGGAAACATCGTCGCGGCTTCGTGATTCCATTTTTTACAGGATTAAAGCTTAAAATGGTCAACAAAACGAATTTATGTGGTAGAGTTCAATTAGTGTATAAATTTATTTGCTTTCCTCTTTACAATTATTTAATTTTGATTTTGCATGGGTTTCACAATATGTATGGACATATCATGTTTATTATTCTGAATTTCCCTCAGCTCTCAACTATTTATACTCTTGACTATCATTTTCATTTCAAGTACAACTGCAAATGCATCTAAGTAATGTTGAATTGACCAAGTCTTGTTTGCGTTGGCTTTTTAGATATTAAACAATATTATATTAAAGTATATTAATATTATATGTAAAGTTTATGTTTCTACATCCACAAATAACTAAAATATCGTTTAGTGAAAAATAATGAATCTCATTTGTCATTATGAATGATCACAATTCAGCACTGAAATATGTTAGCAAGACTCTTTTCGATAATTGTCAATTAACCAGGCAATACAAATGTGTTTGGAACACGCCCCAACATATCAAAAGTTAGCAGAGAAATCTCAGTTTCAAAATACTTTAATGGTCTCGAAATTCGATTAGGTACACTCAGCAAGTTATCCCACTTCATCGAAAAATAATGGAAAAAGTTCTGATTATAAAATTTTAAAAACTCGTTCTTGGTATATTACTGTTATATTTTGTTTTATTTATAGGATTTGTAATTTTAATTTTTTTTTCATTGAAGGATATTACATAATGGCAATTGATATGGGTTTCAAGTAGGTCCTTATTTTCTAACAAAAATATAACAACAGTTCCATACAGACTATCGAAAGTGCCGTAAAGGCGGCACATTTTTTTTAATTGCGTCATGTCGTAAATGCAGAGCAATATTTAATTGCGGCAAGCCGTAGATATATGTACGTATGTAAATTGTATATACATACACAATATATTTAGGGCATTTAACGCGGTAACAAAAATATTTTACGGCGTGCCAACTTTATACTCTGGTTCTTTAAGAAACATTTAAAATTTATTAGATAAACTATCAGACTTATTGTTGATTGGAATATTATTTGGACGTAAATTGTAGCTAATGTAAACAAAGTGTTATCTATTGTGTTGAGTTACGCCTTACCACACACATAAACTTATCATTTTATTAATTCGTAAAGCTCTAAATTAATTGAAAAAAGAATAATGCAAGTTAAAAATCTAGCTCAGCTTCCAATCATCATTCATTATTGCGTATTCTTCCGATAGGATCGAATCCGTTTCCGTGCCGTCTGTGATTTCTTCTTCACTCACTTTTCTAGAAATGTCTGTACATGCAACTGATTCATAAATTTCACTTCGAGTTGAGCTGGTATCATAAGGTCGCTTATTTATGAAATTTGTGACACATATGGATGCGACTAATGCTAAGACCATAAAAGTGAGAAATGCAGCCGAACAAATGATAACTAAATTCATATTATATTTTTTCCAGAAAGGAATTGTATACATTCGAGGAATTTCAGGTAAATCTTTCAGCAGAACTTCCTCAGAGTCCTCAATAACAACTTCCCAATTTTCTATCTGCTCTATTTCAATTTCTTTCACGTCCATTTTTAGCTCTCCCATATTTAGCATCACATTTGTCATTTGGTGCAACGTGGAGTCATTCTCTTTAGTGGAATTTAGGTCACCGTAATCTAAAATGACAAATGTAACTACTTCACTGATATCATTAGTTGAAGCCAAATTGGACACTATCAAATTCCCTTCCTCACTAGCCATCCTGAAAGAGACATGTGAACTTGTTTGATTTTCTGAACCTAAAGTTTGATATCTAATTTCCTGATTGTCTTCTAAGTCGTCAACCGAAATCAAAACTGTACTGCCCTGCTCTATGTCCATTGGTGTCGGAACAATTTCCCATTTATTTTGACTGTCTACATCCCGTTTATGAATTGATTTGCCTTTGTCTTCAGTTGTTTTGGTCCCAAAATTGCTGAGTTCCATTGCAACAACATTCAATAGCACCTGAAAGTGTGATGAATATTTTTTCCCTTCAATTAAAATAATTTTTCCAGGAAAAATGTGCTCCCATTTGTCCCAGGCGATAATCAAATCATTTGAAGATTCTACAATAGATGGAATATACTTGGACTGAGTAAAGTTTCTGATTATACTCGCTGTGTGTGTCAAATCTAAAACTTGTTTAATGACCATGCCATTTTTATCGATAAGCTCAGTATCATGAAATCCTGGATAAATATAAGTATCAAAATTTGGGTCAAGAATGGAATAAACAGCATTGTTGCCTCCACCCCCAATTAAATGGCTTCTGTGGTTAGTATTTGTCAACAAATTTGTGGTTTCAAGACCACCGTGTTCATTTTTGTACCCAATGTAAATGAAATCGGATTTAGTACGAAATATTATATTGGCCTGTAATTTATTTGCCAAAGAACCATATAAAGGAACTAAATTGGTAGAAATGAAAGAAAGATCCACTGCTTCATCTACATTACCGTAAGTCATAAATATTTCTCCATACATTGTCACCTGAATATGAAAACCATCGAGAGTTATAAAATTAGGTTGACTGTAAAATTGCTGATATTCCTCGGTATTATAATTTACATTGTGGTAGAAAGTTTCATTCGAAATGTAATATGTCAGCTTAAAATCTGAAAAACCGATTTTATCCAGGTCTGTAATTTTAAATTTCAGGTAAAACACATGTTTCGAGTTTCCTAAAATTTCCCATTCAGCCACTAGTAAACTAAAAGATGTTAATTCCTCAAACAAATAGAAAAATGAACCATTTCCATAATTCGATAAAGTTGTTACCTCAAAATCATCATCAGTGATAAAAAGCCCTGACTCAAACTGAACGCTAGTGTTTTTGTTAATATTTATTGCGATGTCGTACGGAGGGCACGTTTCATCAATAAAAATCACTTGTTCAACTCCTTGTAATTTCCTAGTGTCACACCCTACTATCACTCTTTCGCTACTATTATCTCGTCCAGTAAATATTTGTAAATTTTTTAGACTTTCAACCAAATATTGTTCAGAGACATTAAGAAATACTATGCCACCTTCATCAGAATACAAGTCAACCACAATCATCTCTCCAGGATAAAATGAATCAAAAAGTTTTAAATGATTAAGTTTCCCTTTCCCGCCATTTATTTCTCGAATCGATCTTGCTGAATTAACCCAGAAATTGTCATTACCTTCACCGCCTATTAAAATTCCCAAATCAACTCCTTCTCCACCAATGACGAAATTATTTTCAGCTCCTCTCAGCCCGATAACGTTATCAATAAAAGTGTCCTTGAGACTAATATGAGTGTAAACATCACCATTTCCTCTAACACGCACCTCAAATTGAATTGGATTTCCCATTTTGTCAAATTCAACAAAAAGTAATTTAGGGTCGTTATAATCACTGTTTTCGGTTTTTCCAGCTTCCATATGGAAAGAAATGGAAACATCAGCAAATGTCTCAAATGTCAAATTTTTTGAAGTTTGGTTGAAGGAAACGGATTTAAAATTGTCAAAACCAAATTGAAATTGAAACACGTGGCGACTGCTGCCAGGAATGAATTCTATATGCTGAATATCTTCGAGATAGTGAACAATGTATCTGAATTCACCACTAGTGGCCCGATTTTGAACGCTCGTGTGTTTCATAACATGTATCGTCATTCGGTCGTAAAGGCAACTAGTCATTTCAGGAATGATTATGAAATCTCTGGCCAAGATATCAGAGCCCCCTTGCCCATCTACATCTTTAGTGTTACAAGAGCAATAAATAATGTCGGATTTGTTACTTCGACCCTTAATGACTTGAACTTTCTCTAGTTTAACGGCCCAACTAGAAATTTTGTCGTTGGTGATGTAACCTTTTTCTAAATTAATGATAGTTCCATCGGGGATACCATTATTTAAAATTAATGAGTTCATTCCAGTTTCACCATTCAGGACACCGCTAAATTTCGTAGAGTCTAAAATGAAATAATCGTCGAAATTTCCTCCAGTCACAACCCAATGCCCACTAAATAATTGAAATAAATTCGAAACTACCCGAGCACCAACCCTTGTCCTAACACCACTAAATGAATTCGACACATTCAAAGTGTGCAAAATTGAAATTGATCCTGATATAGAATCTACTAGTAATTTTGCTTCGGTTTCTCCTTTTGAATCAACAAAAACAATGTCTGGCTGCGATAAATATTTTCCTACATCTTTATTATCCATCTGTTCGTTTTTGAAACGGAAATGTGTTTTATGATTCGGCGAGAAATTTAGCTTAATCGAGTACCATAATTCGTCAAACCCAGCTACACTCGCCTCGCTAAGGAATAGTTCTGAAACGGCAAAATTTATTTGAAACAATAGTTTAACTTTAGGTGTTGCTATAAAGGTCGAAACAAAATTACTGGGGCCGTTATTTGCAAGCACGTCAAAAACTATAGCACCCTTGGTAGCGTCACTTTCAACTGTCGTGGTATCGGTAGCGATAACTGTTAAATTATAATTACAGTTATTATTATCGTCAATTACGATTAAATCTGATCCGCCTTTTCCATTTATAAATTTAGTTGAGCAGGCAGGGTAAATTGTTTCTCGTTTCGTGCTTCTACCAATGATATTGTGAATATTCTCTACCGATACTATCCAGTTTGGACTCCAGCCACTTTTTATATGTCCTTGTTCCAGATAAATCATAATTTCATAATATAAACTGTCTTGTAAGATTAAAGAATTAGATCCTCCCCGTCCGTTCAAAATCCCACTAAATTCGTATGAATGCAAAACGAAATGGTCATTAGAATTTCCGCCCTGAACCATCCAAGCTCCACTTGTGCATTGGAATATATTTGGAATATTCTTGGACCCTATTTTAGTAGTCAATTGATTATTGAGATCTTTATTAGTAAGTGTGTGCATTATTGAAATGGAGCCTGAAACTTCTTCCACAAGAACAATAGCTTCAATGTCACCGTCACTACGTGCTCCTACAACATTTATATCTGGACTTGACAAATAACCAGTATCTTGGTTCGTAATGAAATTTTGGAATTCAAATCCCACAATTCCATTTTCCAAGTGAAGGAAAATTGTGTAGGAGGTAACATTATTTTGGTTGGTTGAAACAGAAGATGTGTATGTGACTAATTGGGAGAGAGGAAATTCTAATTGAAATACAATGTTAATTGTTTCCTTCACGATAAATTCAAAATCACAGTGACCTTCCTTTGTAACGTTATAAATGATAGTGCCCCTGATAGCTGTACTTACTACTTTAGTATATTTTGATGCAACAACTTTCAAATTATAATCACAACCTCGCCCACCTTGAGTCTCAGGAATTCGTATTAAATCAGGACTATAATAATTTTTTCCGCCATTACCAGATATGCTAAGAGTGTCACAGCTGCTAGTAAAATCTTCTGTTTTCCCAACTCTCCCACTAAAATGGTGGACATTAAATAAGGAAATTCTAAGATCATTATAAGAACAGAATACGTTTTCAAAATATCCTATCAACACTTTTTCAATGGAGACACTGCCATGAATTAAAAAAGAGTTAATGCCTCCCTTTCCGTTAATATTCCCGCAAAAATAATCGCCCGTTAAAATAAATGTATCAGATTTTTGACCTCCTGTTACTTCCCAGCAGCCAGAAAAAAGACGAAAGACATTTGACATGGGCAAAGCCCCTTTTCTTTGTTGCTTCCCTATAGAAATGGAACTTCGTAACAAATGCCAAGCTTCACAAATCCCAGTGCCATTCTGAATTAAGATGTAACTGTCTCCATTTTCTTGTGGAAATATTATACCGGGTTGGTAATTCAAATAGTCGCGTTCGGACGCAACTGTCGTACTCGTAAATAGTTGATCATCATTAAAATCTAAACCCACTTTTTGTCCATTATGGAAAATAAAAATTGATTTGTAACCAATGTTCGGAGACACTTCACAGTGAACTGATTGAAGATTATGAATCGGAATGTTTAGAAAATAAGTAATAGTGGCAGCATTATTGCGAGGAATAGTGGTTCTTGATACGAATGTTTTTCTGTATTGTTCTGCAATATAAACCTGAACCATTCCTTTTGAAACTGAGTGTGCAACAAACGTGAAACCCTGAGCATGAATAGACATATTGTATGATGGGCATAAATCGTCGGATAAAATAATAGTATCTGGATCTGATGCTGAAAAGCCCCCTCTACCGCTAACAGATTTTGTTTCACAACTGGGATAAATGGATTCTGATTTATCCACACGTCCTTGTATAATTTCTATCGATTTCAGTCTAATTTTGAATTCTGATGTTGACAGTGCTGGCGACCACATGGCGCTACCGTCTACTATTAAACTATATGAGGGAGCACAATTGCCTCCTAATTGCAAAACATCTTCGCCGCCATTACCGTGCAATATTCCACGCAGTTCATTGCATTGCCGGACAACAAATATATCTCGACCAGCTCCACCATAGTAATGCTTATAACCATCGTCAACAATAATAACATTGTCAGATTCATCATTTTGGGATAGATAAATCTCATCCTCGCCATCTCCTAAATCAAAGAGTGTAAGATTCCCAGTCCCTTTGATACTCCTAACACCAATAGCATTTTCGCATAGATAGCTGTATTTTCTATCACTCTCAGAAATTTGATAACCCTTATAAGAAGTGGAGGAGGGGTAGCAAAATGTTTCGAAACCATATTCAATGTGATTGGGTCGAGAGCGTTCAGGATAGACATACATTTCTGAGCGAAAATCAACTTTGCTGTTTTTGTGGGAAAAATATTTTTGCTTTGTCTGACAATCGCATTTATATGTATTCTCATAAGAGTACTTCTTTCCCAACCATGTAGAGTGTGACGTACCTGACTGCCGATTTTTTTCATAGTAACAACTTGATTCATCGCCTTTAAACCATGAGAGAGTATTTGTTTTCCATTGGGTGCACGATCCCCAGAATTGGAAACTACACCATTTCTCTTTAATGACGCATTCTTCGTAGTTTTCGACTGAAAGGGAAGGACTTATTTTTTTCAGATACTCAGGATTTTCCTTTAAAAATTTAATTGCCTCTTTAGAAACAATATTATTACCATCCCTGACGGCAATTAAAAGAATGATATACTCGGTGGTCTTCTGTCCCGCAAAATTTCTAGAACCTTCTCTAAACTTTTCGAAACCTAACAGCTTGATCTTGGAATCCAGCATATTAACGTGATTGGTAGCTTTATAAGTAGCAACTGCAGCGGACGTAAACAAATAAAAAATAATTCCTACTACTGCAGCTAGTAAAGCAATAGGTGGAGCTACTATCGCTGTTTTTACAATTATTGCAAAAACTACGACACTAGCGACAATGTCAATCGTTGCCCCAACCATATCCGCAATGGCATTGTTTTGCTCCCAAATCGTCGCGTTTGGGTTTGTATACGTCTGGACTGCTGTGGCTAAATTATAAGCACTAAAACCAAGATCCACCCCTAACCCTATAAAAGCCGCAGATTTTGCTAGACCTTTTAGTATTGTGTTAGTGGCCACTTTTAAACCTATTTTTTTCCCAGTTTTTGTTGCTAAATCAGCAGCAAACTTTTTTGAAAAGGCAGCGGACATTCTGTGGGTGCTACTTAGAAATATGTCACCTGCTATTCGCCCACCAATTATAGCTAGACTTGTTACATCCCCATTTATAACTCCACTGGCAATTGATTTAGCTAAGAAAAACTTTGAGATACGACCTGTGACTTTACTTGCCTTTTGCATACCTTTTTCATGTTTAGAAAGAACTTTTGCCAATTTCGAACGACTTAATTTTGTACCCTGAAGTAAATCCATTTCATCGTAACCACCTGCTTTTGATTTCGGCCCAAATAATTTACCAGTTTTTAGGACTTGTGTACCGTACTCAATTTTTGCCTTGTGTTTCTTCATGTTTTCCAACTCGATCAATTTACTGACGGTTTTCACTGAATCCACGTCACCTGTGATTTTTACTTTATTTTTTTCGGCTATTTCTGCTAGAATTCGCTTCTTGGAGTCATCACCAGTTTTATATTCAGCAATAAATTCTTTGCTCCTCACTTCCATAACGTCGTTGATGTTCTTCTTATTTTTCTTTACATTCTCGTCGTTTGACCCTTCGATAATGAAAACACAGGATGGGCCACTCTTAAAACAGTGCGAATTCAGATCTGCAAAATAAGGTTCAAAATCAACACTAAACGGTAATTCGTGAGAATTTCAAATAGATTTCCGTAATACTAATATTAATTACTGTATGATGTTGAAATTTAAAAAATAAAACATATAGTATATAATTTTAGAAATTTACTTACCCTCCGAGTTTCCAACTTTAAGAGGCATTTCTCCTGCTTCTAACACATTTTTGTTATTCGAAACATCTATTAAAAATAATTTGCAAGCCATTAATTTTCTATTTAAAAAACTGTTTCTCAATTCACAATCGGTAGTACTTAAGGTCGAAACCATTACATTATAAGATTGAAAAATGTGCTTGTACCGTGTTAAATTTCAGCTAGACGATTTTTAATTCTCTTTTTATTTTGATTGAAGGTATTTACGGAAATTTTATAACTGTTAAATTCTGGATTAATGAGCTCATTTTTGATACTATGCACTTACCTTGTGTGTTTTCAGTTTTACTAGCGTGATTCCTTTCTATTCCGGCATTTTTACTTTCCAAGTAGTTCGTTGCAATTTTATCATAAGCAGATTTCAAATGATTCGAATCATCTGTAAATTTGGGAATTTCTGGTTTTTCCTGTAGCAACTTAGAGTTTCCATCATTTTTCAGATAACCCACTAAATATCCATCGTCCAAAAATTTGAAACTTTGGAATTCTTCGTAAAAAACCTTTTTGAATTCACGGCTACCAAATGGTTTGATTTTGATGGTCAAGCTGTCAGGTACGGGACTTGCATCGTAATATATTTTGCCGTCCTTTTGTTTAGGAAGTTCGCTTTTAACGTAATTGGGTGTCACATGCAACTCATAGCCACTTTCGGGATATTTATTTATGTAGTCCTTCTGCTTTACACTGTTCAGCTGCTCTTCCAGTTTCTTTATTTTGAGTTCGACTTCATTGGGATTTTTAATTTCCAAATTCTTGATTTGTTTTAATATATCCGCTTCATTCGCAGAGAATTGTTTTAATTTTGATTCCACTTCTCGGTAGTACACTTGATTAGCACTATTGGTCATCGCGACTAAATTATCATAATCAGCTTTTCCACCAAATCCAGAGTGAACTAAGTGAAACATCACATACGACGGGGTTTTGTCTTTAACTGGCTTTAAGAATTTATCACCTTTTCCAATTTTTTCGCTCAATCCTAAATCTGCTAACTTATTTGTATGCGGCTCATTTGCGATGTTGTCAACATTCTTAATCCGAAATTGATTTAGTTCCTTCACAATATCCTGGACTTCGATTTTTCCAGTTATTTCTGCAGTTGTAGTCCCCTTCTGTGGGTTTCCAATAGGTACTTTGGCAGAAACTTCGCTTGGCAAACTTGCGAATTGTTGCTTGTTTGTTCCATCAAAATACCGAAATGTCTCGACAGTTGCAGTAAAATCATAATGTAACTTCTTTGGTAGTTTATCTAGGTTAACAGGTTAAAATAATTATATGTATTTAATGAATATTTACTCATCGTGAGACCCGAAAAAAACGAATTCTTTCGGCAATGTTTTTCTTAAATAAAGGAATTAGATTTTCAAATGCACATCTCAAAAATATAGCTAATAAAAATAATAAGCAACATTAGAACACATCTTAAATATTATATTTGAAATAATTGAAGGAATAAACCTGAAAGTACAACACGTTACACATAATATACAGTTCTTTTTTACATGCTTTGTGTGCATGTTATATTTAAAAAGAATACTTAAACACTGATTACTTTTTATTTAAACATCCTTTTAATGTAAAAATTTAACAATTAGACAATATGAACTTTTTCAAAATTTTAAGGAATACTTAATTATTTAATTGACTAGTTTTACTGCAGTTTATTGAGACTGATAGCATGATAAGTATTCTGGCGTTTACTTACGGCTATCGCTTTTGTCCTCCGTAAACGAATGTTTATAAAACAGAAACAGTACAAAAGTTAGCCTTAATAATTTGGATATTGAAGGCATGACTTTTGTAAAATATTCAATTGGGATTATTATAATATAATTTTATTTTGTTATGCACAAAGTTTCATTTATGGTGGTAGCAATGCTTTTGGCAAATGCTGTCGTAGTGTCGTCTGTAAGAACGTTTATAAGCAATTAACTTTAAGAATCTTAAAGCAGATTCCCATTTGAATTAATATTTATACAACGTTAGACTGGAAATTAGTTTTTACAGTTGGCGCTTTATGTTATCTTGGTTTCACATCACTTTCCTCCTTTTTTCCAGTCAATGTCAACAACATAATCCCCTCTCTTCTTGTGGTTTGATTTAATCGTGTATGACATTTATGAGCACTACAAATTTATCTGAATGGCAAAAACGGATTGTATCAGTTAATACTCGCATACCTACATCATACATGCTTACATAGTCATACTTATTTTAAAACAAATTACCAATTTTGCAGGCAATTATGTTTATACATTTAAAAAAATTAATATCCATTAAATATCCTAAAATATAGATTATATAATTCACGGAATGCTCAAGTCCAAATTTTCACATAAAATAAGGGCAACGTGCTTATGTAAACGAATAGTGAACTCTTATGTATCAATAGGCATTTCATTTTAATTTCGAAGCGAATTTTGGAAAAAAATAATTAATTTTGGTAAACACAGTAAATACAGTGTAATCGTTTGACAGCAGTACAGTAGGTTGAAGTTATATCTAAGACTGTATATTTGTATGTAACGTATGTATAATATGGCTAAATAAATATATTTTTTGAATCAAATGAGAGACATGTTGTGATTTATTTAATTAATTACAATTGTTAATTACCATATAATCTAATATTTACCATATTGACACTAAAATAATAATAATAAACCATTGTAAAAACGGCTGTAAATAAGTAGCGGTTGGTATGATTTTTTGTGAAAAATCGATGATTTACAGCGAAAACCGCATGATTTTTTGTGAAAAATCGATGATTTACAGCGAAAACC
>JAAAYG020035344.1:0-14266 GCA_009936455.2 Tomocerus minor
TTTTGTTGTAAAAGCATATGTGTGAAAAATGACTGTCACTTGAGATTTAATAAATAAAAACTAACTAACTAACTAACATATGTATTATCAGCACTAACTTAAAAGAGCAAAAGTAATAATGATAGTAAATGATGAGAGTATGTTTTGGAGAACATGCAAACTTTTACAATTAAAATTGTAAGCATCACAATATTTATTATTACTACATGTTAATAGTACCATAAATACAAGAAATAGTTCATATTTACATTTAAGGTCTATTATATTAACACAAGATTTACAAAAATCAGATACAATTCGGCACAAAATATTTTATTTACTTACACGTAAGCTGGTTGCAAAAGGCCAACTAGATATGCTTTTAATGTTTTTACTTCATCTTGCCATATTTTCTTAAGTAATGGTCTGTCCTTTAGGCACATAACTTTCACAGCAGTGACAACAACAGTTGGTGTTATCGCGACTATCTGACCAATAATCCCAACATAAGATCCTATAAAAACAATTCGCCTTCATATAATCAAGTAATTCATATAGGTACTGGAGGTTTATCATCGATATATAATCATGTAAGTACATATGATTTTTAAGTAAAACCATACAACTTCAACTAGATATTCATTTTATTATGCTGCATGCAAAATAGGAACACAGGTGGTATACCTATACTTAATCCGGAATGATCACCTCCGGGAACAGTTTTGAAATTTTCAATCTTTGC
The DNA here is from genome assembly GCA_009936455.2 of Tomocerus minor. NCBI lineage: Eukaryota > Metazoa > Arthropoda > Collembola > Entomobryomorpha > Tomoceridae > Tomocerus > Tomocerus minor. The sequence continues at coordinate 722 of JAAAYG020035344.1, forward strand.
TATTCCAGTCTCATCCTTAATATTCATTGAATTTTCTGTCATGCTGATGACTATACCTTGAATCCAGATCAGTTTTATTACTAAATCCGTTTTCTTGTCACTACTTGCAAATCCAATATTAGCTGCTGAAATTTGGAGTTCCCATTCCCCTTCCGCTTTTTCTTTGGCTTTTCCAACATCCGAAATTAAAAGTTTATACGCAGACGTTTCAAAGCCCGTACCCATTCTTGTCCAATTAAGAAGTAAATATAACTAAGATTTGACGCATTTACGGTGAAGTTTCCCAAGCTGAAAAACATACAAAAATACCCCCAATAAGTAATGTCACCAGAGACAAACAGTCATACTATAGTCATATCTAAATGTAATATTGTATTTGTCGTACCTAAAGTAAATACGGAAATGAAAGGGTAACTTTATATGGACAGAATTAAAAGATAGTAATTCTCGTCTGGCTTCTATACAAGTTAACAGTTTTATTACGTTACGTTGTATATGATTTCAGAGTATTGCTCCGCATAGGCAACGCTTTCGGACGACAATATTTTAGCTTACAAAACTAAATACTTTGTAAGTTAAGTGAGTGTCATGTCGTAACTATATACATAGTAATTATGTGGTTATAATAATATATTCTAAACACAATAGATTGAAGGTACTCGTTTCATTATTATATAATACAGACAACGGTAGCGGTTAGCTTTGTAAGTTACATTAATTATGCTTAGATTTACCAACACCGATTTGATGAGACCCTTGATTGACATATAATACTACAAATAGAATGTAAATACATATTTAAATGTACAAAAGTAATATTGGTAATTGCATACACTTAACATTATACTATGCTGTGCCTGTGCGTGTAAAACTTGTATCAGGTTGATTTTTATGAAGATGGTTGAAGTCTTTGAAGGATAAAGTTGCTCGATTAATACTCTGTTGCAAATGTTGCAGTTGCTGCCTGAATTCATCAATCTATGAAAACAATGAAATAACTTTAATATCTCTAAACATGCTACACATCATACATAAACCCACATCTACACATCTTCGAAAATCAAATGACAAAATAGAGTATGAAAATTATCTACAAACTTGAATTTTGATTAAATCGTTAAAGATTTAGTTCCCCACATACCCTTTCCATATAAGATCTTAAGCGAATCTGTTTCTGATGTTCTGTATAGGATTTGGACGCTAATATTATCGCGACAATAGTAAGAGTGACAACAATGACCCATAACAATCGTGACTTGATCAGTGCATGCAAGTTTGGCTGAATCGCCCGTGTTGGGCTAATGGGTACCGAAACAGGAAGAGCTTCATCTCTGTCGCGTATTTCTTTCATGATTCGAGGAAGCATTCTTATCGCATGCTTGTGTTTATTCCATTGTTCACGCAACACATATGTTAAAGGTTTACTTCTTCCCACTTTTTCCCAATTCAACATCTACAATGATGAAATAAAACCCCTTTTAAATGCTCTCATTTAGTCACTATGTTTAAAGTGCACCTAATATTCATATATTCATGGTAAAACGTTATAGAACATTGAATAATGTGCGTACTTTTGTGTGTCACCCATTTTAATGCGGTGCATGCTTACAGAATAGTGTTCAGTATGACTTAAGCCTAGAATATTTTATTAGGAATGATCACATACAGCATGACAGCATCATGTCAACGGAGTCAACATTTCATTTCTTTCTGAGCTGTTAACTTTTTATATACGATTTTGTGCATCTCAAAAGTTTATATGTCTACAGGGATACCCATAAGTTGTTAGCCCCTTATTTTGCAAAAATATGCTAATATTCATAAAGCACTGAAATTTTCGAAAATCATTATTTAAAGGTTATCTTCTAGTTGGTTATTTTTCCCATGTAAATAATAAAGACCAAAGCAAGATTTTTACATTCCTGATATTTTTTAACCGCATTCCAACGCCAACGACTAAAACGCTTGCTATTATACATCAATCTTTAAGTTAAAATGTCCTAGATTGCTTTTTTGTCCGTTAAACGTTATGATGCTAACCACTTTGTTGTTGTAGCTAGCGTAGTTATTAGCGTGCAAAAGGCTTTAACAACTTATAAATACCCCTTTATGTTTGGGAACAAATCTGATTACGAAATAATTAAGAGTTTATACCTGACAGAACTGCTTGCTGACCGTCGTCACTCTGTGCTGTCTTCCTCTTGTTCTCTATACGTTGTGCCTCCAATCGATTGCAATCCTGAGTGTCAATATCTCCGAGAAACAGGTGATGTTCATAGACAACTACAACAACATGACGAAGAAGAAACACCTTTAATTTTTATGCAATATCCACAAATACAAGAAAGAGAGCAAATAGAAAGATTGACTGTTGAAGCTCTCCCACAATTTATTTATGTTTATGCAGGTGAAACGATGCGCAATGTATAGAGGCTTGTCATGCACCTGGGAAAAGTTGTCAGCGAATTACGTTCATTTTACTTAAAATAGATACAATTTATGGAAGTCTAAGTTTAACTAACTTGGCTTTTTATTTCAATTATAGTGAACCCTAACGCATTGAAGTTCTTCCAATGAAAATGAAGTATAGTATACGCAGTGATTGTGTAACTTATAATAATATTATGTTCATTTTATTAAAGCCATGTGTACGCTCATATATTATGTGGAACATGTTCATTACGAAATAACTTAGGAAATAATCCAGTCCATCTTCTTATTTGTAGATTTAAAATAATATAATAATATGCAATCTTACATTTAACTACATACATGCATATTTTTAACGCGACCGAATGACATTATTACGTATTAATCGGCGGAACACAAAACTCTGTATGTCATCTTCCATTCTACACATTCACATACTCAAATTAATGCAAAACGAGATATCTATTTTGAGAGATGATATTATGAGATGTCCAAACAAATGATCTCAAGTTAAGTGACAGTATATATTAGATAAACTGCTAAGCATGCCAGGGTTCATCTACATCTGAAAATAGATATCTGTGTACAATATTTCGATAACAATAAAGAGCAACATGAAATATTATACACCACAATATGTTCACCAGTCTACTCTAAACACGAAAATACACCAACCATTTCCATAATTCTACCTTTAAAATGTACAGAAATATTAACACAGATAATAGTACACATAGTACATACAGCAACAATTTGCACGAATCTATTCCAAATATATAATAGGCAAATAAATATATTGAGTATATTCCATTTCTAGTCCATAACCGAAACACAAAACTTTTCGCATAGTTTTACAAAGGTCTAGCAACATGTCTTCCCAAATCTAAATCCGAATAATAAGCTGAACTGGGGGGTGAGTATTCCGATGTAGACTGATTTGTAGTGCATTGTCTGCAAGTCTCAGGCAAGTCGTTAAGTTCTAAATAGCAGTTTTCAACTGGTGGAGGAATCGGGGGTCGCGACCATATTCCGCCTCTGAAAAAATGCGGTTTCCTTATTTAGTCTTCTCAGTGAAAGACAATTTATCACAATTATATGAATACTTATTGCTCTTAAGTATATCTAATGTTTAATACTGTGATAGAAAATGTTCTTACGAATTTCCACTGTGAAGTTCAGCATATATATTATTGGAGGAATCTTTGTCGTTGTATGGCCCTTCGCAATATGTGTTTTCGGATAAAACCGTCGTTGTAAAGGAAGAAGCAGAAGAAGGTGCTGGATGAGCTGAGTCGTTACATTTTCGAGACAAATGTCGTACAGCATCAGGAGATTCTTCAAACTTTCGATTTCTTAATCTGAAATTAATTTCATTTCGAAACATTAAACCATTTTCTCCTCCCTACTCTTTAGTTTCATCTTTCATTAATTTTCTTTGTTTATAAATGTGATTTTTTGTGTAGTTTACCTTTTAAAACTTAATATAGCGCCTGTGATGCCAGCTCCGACGAAGGCGGATGAAATGGCAACAATTACAAGAAGGGATGTTAATGAAACGAGATTATTTCCTGATTGCTCCAAAATAGGAGAAGCCCAGGAGCAAAGGTCACAGCTTTCCATCTGTAGACTGTCATTACGTTTATTGAGTAGAAGAATATCGGACATAAAGGAAGGTAGAGGAGGAGGTGGTGGAAGTGCGGGTGGATTAATACAGTAAAAAATATCTACACAGTCCATTTTGCTGAAGAACACAATCTATTTTTATGTTTTCGTTTTCAGAATTTGATGAAATAAAAACGCAATTGTGGTGGGTAAACTAGAGTGGATTGTTTTAGGTAGGAGTAAGACACTAAGATTGGAATGCAGAAGGAGAAAGATGGAATCATGGACATTGAGCCAGAGCAACTACCCATCCACAGGAGATAGGCAAATGTTGAGGGGTGCAAGGTGCAGCAAGAAATGCAAAGGGGTTGTTGTTAACTTGGCTCTTACCTGTCGCTTTACCTGCATTGTGTTTTGTTATTGTATGGGTGAGTAACTATACCAGGGCTATAAGATCTGGAATTTCATTTCGTATAACTAATAGTCTGTTTTGCCAGTTAATCTTACTTAGGCTTCTATATCTCCTTTGCTTGACTCTCTTTGTGTTCAATTGTGTGTATGCTTGCGTAAGTGACATAAAGTAACCAGAAAGTGCTCTTCTCACCTATTCTCTGAAACTTTGCTCCTTTCTTTGTATATTTGTTCACAGGTTAGTGCATCTTTTCGAGCAATATTTTAGGCCTCTTCTCTACTTGTCTGCTTTGTTTGCCTTTGCCTTCAGGTCTTTAATGCAGCTGCTACAACAATACTACAATAATATATACCTTCATTTATGAATAAGGCATTATAATACTCAATTTATTACTAGTCAATGCATGGCATTGCATTACAAGTGTCATGAATTTATCAATAGCTATCTTCAAAAAATATCTATTTTCTCTTATCATAAGGAAAAACATCGCTTACTGATTATTTGGATGGCTACACATACATCTCCCTCTTCATGTTTTATTATTATGCATATGTATTTGCAAATAAATGCCAAATGAAGACATGTCCCAACACTCGACTCTCTCTTTATAATTAATATAATTATTGAAGAATCCATGAAGACCTTAGAAATTATCGACATAGGTATGTATAATAGAATATGCCAAAATAAAACATCCATTGTCGATTTTATAGTATAAAATATTTACGTTACGAAACAAACAATTTTGTTTCATGCTAATGTCCAACAATTTGCTAGAAACAGAATTTTTTTGAAGTACATGTTCTTCATTTGCACTTAAAATGATCTATCCGTAAACAGTGGATCCATTTTCATTAGACTTTGAAACAGGCTTATGCTTTTGTATAGTTTAATCCAGTTCCTTCAATGGGTTAAATTAAAGTTATCAATGGAGACAGACGGACGAAATACGTAGTTTGATAAAATTCCGATATGTTAACGGTCAACCCTAAAATAGGATTCGATAGATACCATTCGGATTTTGATGTGTACTCCTGCCTTTTATGTTGCAAATAATGCAAATAATTATTTTCTTAATAAACTTCCGTGGCTACAACAAGAAAATTATAACGGATTTGTTACAATAAGAAATGCACAATGATTAATTTCGATTAAAGATCAAAGGATTTTAAGTAAAGACAATTGAAAATGGTAGTCAGTAGACAGTTTGCAATATACAATAAAATATTAAAAAAGAAATTCGTTTATGATACTAGTCGAGGAATAGTGGCATTGGTCTCAGTAAAATAGTATGCATCTATTTTCTATCCCCCAAGCTATGCCCTTTCATATGAATTGCATGAATAATAGTTTTTAGCAACTGATTTTCTGAATCAATGTAAATGATGACTCTTTCTGGTTTAAGGGAATAGTAGTCAATTCTAAAAGGTTACTGAGTTTTTAGCGTGAATTTATTTAAATTGAATAGCTTATTATTCAAATTTACCTACCTATACGATTCGCCAATTTATAAAAGTAAAAAGGGAAAGGGTTGTAAGAGATTCCTTTATGATATGTTGAAACTGAGCTTAGAGCCAGTCTTTTTCACTTGAGTGCAGATGTGATGCTCCATTCACCAGGTAAATGATCTTTAATATACCTACACCAACATAGTGTTTATTTATACTACACTGCACTGCACTGAGGGCCAACGAGGATACTAGTACCTCTAGGTATACCTATATTACCTACGTACAAATAGTATGAATCGTTTATAATTTGAAATTTTATGCAGGTAAGCAGAATAATGGCACAGTAGCGAAAACCTCTTGGCATTTGTCCTTTTTCAATGAGATTTGTTAACTTTAAATATACACTTGAGCTACATAACAAGTTTACAAGGAGTTTTGGGCTAATACTCAACACAAAAAATGTACAAAAATATCATGCAAACATACACGTGGATTATTAACAAAACACATCATAGAACTATTTACGTATTACGTACTATAATAGGAGCTGAAAATTACAAGGTACATAACTGAAATGTCTGGTTGAAGTACATTTGCTTCCTAAATATTGTTCTTGAAGGTAAAATTGATTGAAGTTGATTTCAAGTAGCAAAAATCTCAACTTTTAATGATCCGCTCATTTAAAAATCATTAATTTAATATTCCTGTGGTATTTATTGCCTGTCTATTTTACGATTGTAATCAGGATTTTATTATTTTAGTCATTTAATTACATGGGTAAAACTTTGTACTCTGCTTGCAAAGTCATTTAATGATCCCAGGTGGGAGAAACACACGCAATGCAGGGTGGTTGTGTTATAAAAGTCTCAGTTTATTTATTATGCATTAGTTGTACAAAGTGAAGTTACAAAACACGGTGTGATGAATAGCAGTGTTAGTCGACTAGTCTGTGTTAACCCTCATCAAAAGGTCAAGCAAAAAATTGAGATGGTTAGTAACGCTAAAGTTGTTAAATGAAGATAGACTAAGGATCCTTTCGACACCATTGGAAGTTCAGCTCCTATCCCGTTTCTTGTTAATTTTGCTTCGTTACTTCGATAATACGATCCATTGGAAAGAAAAGACTCTTCATCATCCGCTTCCATGATATTCACATTTTCATATTCTGTTCTGGGTATTGAGCCAATTATTCTCTGATTTCCAATTTGATCATAGTTGTCTATTCTCAATACAGTAGTCATTTTCACTTCGTAAACCCTGTTTCTTTCAGGAGGTGACATTTGCACATTCCTTCTCCGTCTTCCATATCCCACCTGACCATTACTGCAATCAGTCTGTACAAAGAAACATAAATCATTAATTAATGTGTTTATCTGCTAATAAAGCAATGAATCTAATATGCTATGGATTTTACTCTACTTACTCCTGAACATAAACCCAAGCAAACGGTTACAGTTCCTTTAAATAACACATAGTTTGTGTCCGGGAATTTGAAGGCCCTAAACTTGGCTGTAAGTAAATCACCATCTGTAGTAAAAAAGTTCTCGAACAAATATGGATCCACGGAGCATCTGAAAATCAAAGAGAAGATAGGCTATAGAGATTTCTTAGAAAAATTCTTTATTCTTTGTAAGATATCGTTAACCTCACATTTATAACTATGTTTATAGCTTATTGAGTTATAAAGCAGTGTAAATGCATAGGACATAGACACTGCGGACATTAGGTAGGTAGGTACCTAAGAAAAGAGAAAAGCATGCATGCAGTGCATTAAATGTTAATTCTAACCCATTCAATAAGATGACTTCGGATTGGGATCCTGTGTCTGTGACATCAAGCTGGGAAACAAGTATACCATAAATATCTTTACTGACGGAGTCCAGAGAAACTTCCATGGTCAAAGGTGCTCCTGGTTGTACAAGAAGTTCTTGGCCAACAACACGGCCATCTTGTCGGACAACCATGCCCAACATGGGCACTGGTGCTTCACCCTTCCTTACTTCTAGGACAGTGACTCTGAAACAAATAAATAAAAAATTACTCATCCCTCTTCGTTTTCCGCTAAGGGTATAAACTAACAATACATAAAATATCTGCTTGCGGCGAATCAATTTCACGGTGAATTAAACCATTGTCTCACAACCAATTTTTTATCGATTGATTTAATATTACAAATTGCATTTCTACTTTGGCCATTCCCATTCATCAGTGTTATTCCTTCTTTACTTGATGCACTACTAAATATTATGTACTATTACACGGAGGAACACAGACAATATGTACAGTGATTGATTTTCACCATTATTGATTAACGATCCCATCCGTCTCGGAGCAAAGTAATCAGTGCTGCGGTTAAGTAATGTATTTATTTATTACCTCCCCGTACCTACAGGGAAGTCTGTTTTAAAGGTGGTGGATGTTGCACCATTAGGCATTGAAATATGATTTCCTCCTAAGTATACAATCGTTAGCTATACTTCCAAGTTTCTCCATCTTATTTTACATACAATGCAATGCGGATTTGCATTTTTTCATGGGTAATAAGATTGATAGCCAAATAATTACCATCCACAATTTTAAAGAAAGCATATTTTAAAATTGGTGTACTATGTATTAGAAATGAAAGCTGCAACCGAGTTGAGTATTATGGTATGGTTTTAGGAATTCATAATGAAAATATTGTAAATTGCAGTTAAGAAAATTATTTTGTTCCACCTGGTGTCTAGAAAAATGTGAGTCATACACTTTATGAACTTAAGAAAATGTTTATTTCCATGAAAGGAAATTGTCATTCTCGACGAATGGTGGCTAGGCTTTCTGCATGAAAACCTTTTCACGGACTACCGCTAACACACCACCATAAAAGCAGTAATGTCCAATTACATTTTGAACATGAATTTTCCTGTGACTTCTTGAACATCAGATTTTTCTTTTTCTTAATTCCATCCTGACACAACTTAACAATTCAATTGTGGAGGTGAAGTAATTTAAGAGTTGCACTGTCTCCTTAACGCACATGAAAAACAATTAAGTTTTACAGTGTCGTCTATTAGCTGTACACCTGGATTTTTACACTGATTTCTACGTAGATGGTGATAATACGGAGAGAGCGAGGCTGAACATTAAGGAAACGTGTATGTGATATAAAGGCAATCTAATCCAGTTAACTAATCATAGCATTTAGTTCAACTAATAAAGTAATCATGAAAGGTACTTCCCGCATGATTCCCATAAAAAACTTATTCCCACTCAGTTAGAAAAACGTTGGGAAGCAAATTGGGCAAAAAAGCCCAGTGAGTGTAAAAAGTCTGAGAGCTTCAGCAGAAGTTAGAAGCCAAGTCAACGGCAAAATTTTTACGTTCCACACATTTACATTGCATTACATGGCTTCATAGGGCAAATGCCATAAAAATGACAATAGAGAATTAGCAACGGTGCTTCAACTCAGCTCCTTACTCTCCTATAACGTAACTTACAGTAGGTATGTAATATATGTAAATAAAAACAACATGTGTGTGTAGAACCACAACAAATAACAAACACAGCTAGAGAGCTATATTCTTGTACACTCTCAGTGTAACAAAACGAAATAAAACACTTCAAATACCACCACAATCCTAAATAATTGTATCAAGTCACAACAATAATAGAAATAAGTGTGGTATAATAATATACAATATTAAATTAGCTACGTGCACAGTAGCCGAGTCGTACGAAATGCGTACTTCAGCTCAACTCGATACTATACACTAATGTTACCTACTACTAATTTATCTCTCTCCATATCAAATAAAAGATATACACAACAGTTGTTTATGTTTGCTAATCGTAAAATGATTGCTGTGTGTGCTGCGTTACAGAATTATAGCGTTGCTTTTTAGCATATACGAGTTTGTATTATTATTATAGTTCCTCTATCTAGCTCGGATTAGGTTCGCTTCGAATGAATGAAAAATATGTTAGCAAGTAAAAATTATTCAACTCTCTCACAATAGTTCAACTGCTACACGAGCAGACAAGAAGCAATTGTATGTAATGAGAAATGTTAAAGTAACTTACTCTGGTTCTTGAAATCCGGCAGGAAGAACATCACGTTTCTCTCTCAGAGTAGAGTTGATGTGATTGTCTGACTGTTGTGGGGTTGGAGCTCCAAGTTGACATTTGACCAGCACTTGGACCTCTTCACCTTTCGATTCGATTACCACTCGGTTGTAAAACGTTCTTGTGCCCTACGCAAACAAAGCACAACAAACGGCATTCTTTATTTTGGGAAATAAATAAAGTTTAATCAATCTTGTCATTTAATTGTCTAGTATATAAAACTTCTGTGCTATTCATTCCTCGTTTTGTATGCACTAGTCAACAATAGAAAATATAATGCGTTATTTCCAACAAAGAGTGTAAAAATGGGAGAAAATTTTAAGATTTTTATTCATACACAGTAGTTACGCTATTTTATAAGATATGCGGTAATTCAATTATGTAATCCGTTTGAAATTACATTAGGTAATACCTGAGCTTACACAATGAATTAGCAGAGAATTAATTAACAGAATTTTTAATCTCTTGTCACATAAGTCATAATATTCAGTCAGGAAGATAAGTTTAAAAACATTTAACAGAACTTGTCCTGTGATTTTATATACATTGTGCCTTCCCCTCTATTCTTAAAAATACAAAGCTGAATTGTCTTCCTGGCATTAGCTCTGTTATTTCGTAGATGATGAATGCCAACATTTATTGCTAAGCATAGGTGTTAAGGAATGCAATAAGATCCAATTTATTAGTGAAAATATCATAAAAAAGGGGATCTGAGATAATCTTGAAGTTTAATTGATGGGAGTGTCGCTTATCTGCAAGACTAAAGTGTGGGCGAATACTTGTGGAGAAAATCGTAAAATTACAAAGTCTAACGATGATAGTTGATTCTTGGTGTGCACATGGTGAAGGTATAACGTAGATAATGGGATTTGTACGCATAGAATAGCAAAATGAATCTCTTTAGTAAAAAGTGTAAAATATTGCCATAAGCTCCTAAAGTACACATTATCGTGTATAAAAGCTAAGTCTAGAAATTGGCAAATAAAACATAGTGTAATTTAGTTCGCTATTCACTCTAACACGGAATACCTTATGTGTAAGGCTATCCAGAATCTTCAATTACTACCTAGCAGATGCATAATATCCCTATGTAAAGATAGTTTGTATGTAGAGGATTGGGGAAGATTGCTTACTGATTATTTATGGCATCTGGCCATTTTAATTTTTTTCTCTTGTGTTAAAGATCATCATATAAATAATGGCTATGGTTTAGGTACATCTACATAAGGCACTAGTAGTAAATGTATAATAGAATGGTCAATTACATAGTAATGTAAGTACATTACACACACTGTTCCCTATCTGCATGACTATGAAATTTAGATAGATCTAGAGTAGGTACTACATAATAATATGAAAAGTTAACAGTTGAAATGCAATCAAAGGGAGCTACTAGTGTAACAATAAGACAGATGGGATGAGGATGACCCACTGTTGGCCAAGTTAAATAATAAGATAAGTAATACCGTAAGGTAACAATATAATTGATGGCAGGCTTAATTCAAAGACACGTTTCGGTCTTATTTCGGTAAATGCAGAGGAATGGGTTGGAGGAGAATAAAAAAAGAAGACATAGGACCTACTGGCAGAGGACTCCTCTCCCTCGCTTATCTTTACGCTTCCTCCACATGGAAATAAGAATGACACTGTTGACTGAATTTAAATATTGTTGAAACAGCTGAACTAAAGCTGACTGACTGAACGGAAAGATCCCCACCAAAGAAAGAAGACATGAGAGACAAGACAATAGTACATGTGGATTGGGTCTATCCCAGAGAATGCATTTTAACAACCGTTAGTGCTAATATCTACGCGCATAATCATTCGTCCCCACTCTCCTTAACCAATAACCTACATTCACATTGAACTTGTCGGTTTTGAGGCACTTTACAGTGGAAAACACTAAAATTCTCATTATCATTGCGTTCTCACAGAATGCATAAAGAACAGTTCTCAGGCTACGTATATCTGAGCACCCTACACTTCACCATTCTCATATATACATCCCTTTGCCAAATAAAACGCAGATAGCAGTTCTATAAATACCTTAACAGAATCTATGCACAATATAAAAAGAAGGATTTATACATATACTCATCTTTTTCAGAAACATCTTATTAAGATGTTTCTCTACCTACATCCATAATCATTGATTTGATATAGCACAATGCTTTCTTACAGATACTAAAATGCAAATTTCTCACAGGTATCCGTAGTTTGTATCATTCCACTGGATCTAATGTTTGAAATGGACAATGTGAATTCATTGTTAGGCAATTTTATAATACTGAATTGTACACTTACACTTAAACATTATATTTACGCTTAGAATGATAGGTAGGTCCGTTTAGAAATGTACTCACTTAAAATACAGTTGCTCTCTGCCCATTTTACCATTTTATAGTTGAGGTATTATACCAATTATTATAATTTGGACTGAAGTGAAGTAGTATTTTTCTGAGCATTATTGCAGGTAGGCTAAATTTTCTACAGGATCATGACCAGAGAGAATTCAGCTATAACTATGCAGATGAAGTTGTAACTTTATTTTGCTTCCTGACTCATAGACAGAGATATTCCTTCACAATATTATTATTGAGCTCCAAATTCATTCTACTGTTATACTCTTCAGTGCGTTTAGTTGAGTCTAATCTAATGTGCAAGGCTTATTGTTAGTACAGACAGATAAAGAAGGAATCCGTGTAATGTGAGAATTGTTCACCATGTGTGCATTATCTTATGCCGCATTAACTCCCACCACGACCAGAGAGCTTTTAGTTGACTATTAATAAAAAAAATACTTGAGTGGATTGAATAGGATGAGGAGGGTATTACTGCTCTATTATACTAGATTAAAGAATAACATGAAAAAGGCTTATTATGGTAAATGACATTTGTAATTATTGCTATTTGATTATGATTGATGCATTGAATTCACACTAACGAACTACTATTACTTAGAGCATGAAATAAATCACATTTGCATGCAAAGCTGTGTGAAATTAAATAATGTGGAAATTCGCAGCTGATAATTGACGATTTGAGTACTGGCACGTGACTACTTCAATTTTTCACCTTCTTCTAAACAAAGCCCTACTTTTACCACTTTATTTTGTCTAAATGTGAATTAATTTCTGTTTAATGTAAATATGGAAATTGAATGCTGTAAATCGTAGGATATTTAAGTTGCAATAATTGTAGTGACAATTGTGAATAATAATATATTCAGACTAGTCATGACGAAAAAGTAACGAACTAGTTCGTTACTTTTTCGTCCCATTTAATACTTTAGTTGTAAACATTTTGTTTGATAAAAACCCAAATTATTAGGTTTCCCCGTAAATTGTCATTTATGTAATTCATAAGAAATAGAATCAGTCTACCATTGATAATGATTGCTTGTTTTTTATTTTTTAAATAAACTTGTAATAATTATCTGCAATTGTAATGTGAAAAAACTCTCATCTATGTTTTAATTATAAATAATTTTGAAGCAAACAATATTTTCTTATAATATATTTACTGTCAATTCAAGTTAATAATATGAAA
>JAAAYG020035355.1:0-14265 GCA_009936455.2 Tomocerus minor
GATAATTGCTCATTTGTTGAAATGTTGTTGCCACATAACAAACAATTTTTATGGTCCATGACGAATCTCAAAATATATTATTATTATTATGATGAATTAAGTCGTTCATAGTAGTCAATAAAGTTGTCAGCAGCCAAAGTTCAAAAATCGCGCAAAAAATTAAGCGTGTGAAGTTAGAGAAAAAACAAGAACATGAATTCACCGTAAATACTTACTTCAAACCCCCCACCTTAAACGCTGCCGAGTTAACACACCCGACAGTGAACACCGAGTCAGCCGTTGCCTTCCATACAAGCCCTATACTGCCGTACATAACTTTCTTTATGCACCAAGGACGTGGGTGCAAAACATATAAAGTGTAGAGACATATATATGCCAGGAACGCTGTGGAACTCTCAGAAATAGGCTGTTTCATAAAGGGCGGAGTTATGTAATTTTTTGTGTTTTTGTGGATTTCTGTCTTGTCTGTAATGTAACATTGTAATTTTCGCTTTGGTTTTGTACATGGGGCTTCTTTTTAACGTTTAACACTTTTCTTCTATTACACAAGGTCGGATGCAGGAATAAATTTTTGTGGGGGGGGGGGTGGATCTCGAAGCCAAAAACATTTTATTGCAGTATTAGGACCACTATATTTCGCTCGTAGCGCGAAAATTTTTCCGGCTTAAGGCCAAAAATTGATGAAAAATAACATTTTTCGCCCAAAATGCAGAAAATTTTAGATTTTTCCAAAATATTCTCTTTTTCTCGGGTTTTCGGGGGGGTCTCTCCCTCGAACCCTCTAAGCCCCCCTGGATCCGGTCTTGCTATTTCATTGTCTCTAGAATCACATTAGGACATTTTGGTGCTTGTTTTTGTGAAGTATTAGGTGTACGTGTTTGTTGTTTATATAGTTAACCTAAAAGTAGCAATGTGTTCAAGATTAAAAAAAGTTGAATTTTAAGAAAAGGGGGTGGGGTAGGGTGTGGAGAGAGTGGGGATATTTAGTCCATTTTTCTGGGTTTTGTTATTGAGTGGTTACATGACTGAATACTGAAAACAAAATTCAAAAAAGTTGACTAGAAATATGAAAAAATGGGCGATGATAAATAGATACATCCATAGATACATACATAGACAGACATAGGGGTTCGCATAATGTAGCGAACCGCAGACATTGCCCTTTGCCGTCATGTTCTGGCTACCCGGGGATAAATTTATCAATAACTAAATTAATTTAATTAAAAGACAATTGAAAGTCGGCCTTCGGAAGCCTGCTGTATTGAATGTCGGGTGCAATTCCAAACATACAAAATCTGTGGATGCCTTTTGTAGTCAACCGACCTGGCAAAAAGTGTCAACGGGAGTTGAAAACCTAGTATGTGGGCTCCCAATAAACACACCTACATTGGGCCAATGATGGATACATATAGGCAGTATTGGGGATAACTCGGCCAAGGGAAGTCGTTGAAATGCGTGTTAGTTTTGTGTTGGATCCATGGTTGGGTTTGCCATGGACAAAATTATTTTAAGAGCAATGGGAAATCTTTGGCATTCTACTTGGCCCAATGTCTTAGTCCTCCACCGAATATGATTGGGCTCAGACATAACCAAACGCAATGGGCAATCATCGGTAACTCATTGGCTCACATTAGGGTTCTACTAGGGTTATCCTAGGCAATGTCGGTGAAGAACCGTTACTTAACCATTGAAATGCCAATGTCACGCTTGCGAGCGCCATTATTGTTTTACATTTCTGTCAGTTTGGTTGTAGATCGACTGGAAAGTCGACTTACAGTAGGAAATTATTCAGCCTAAATGGTTAACAATTTTGATTGGTTATCTTATCGTATTTTTTGTTCCCGAATAGAGAATTGCTATATTGTAGGATTGAATTTGATTTAATTAGCAGTTAATCAATTGTGGATATTAAGGCGTAATGAATAGTAACTCGGTACCAAAAAAGTTTCTAGTGGTGGAATTCATCGACGAGAAAACAACGTCAGTAGTCCCTACTAGTTGGCTGACAGATAATCGTAGTAAGTGTTACTGGCCCTCATCTGAGGTATCATTTTTTAAAGTAACAAACTTAATAAAATCGAACACTTTACCATCATCGTCCTGGAAAGCGTGTCCTGTTCGAGTTTTTAAGTCATCATCATTATTGGATGAAATTAAAGATTTAAAAAAGGAATTCTCAGGTAATCATTTTGTTATTTGAAGGTTAATTTTAATATATGATACGTACATAATTACTTTGTATACTCCTATAGTTATATATGACTTTTTATTACAGAATTTAAAGCACTGCTTCTAAGAGAAATTGTTTCTTTGAAATCGGATTTACGGGAAATAGTAAAGGAAACAAATACGTCTTTTAATCCTAGTTCTTCCTCAGCCGAGAAGTTGAAAATTCATGAATCGATGCCTATATTACCCCTGCAGGACGAAGAATCATTGAACAGTTTGGAATCTTGGTTGGAAAACAGAGAGGACTATAATTATTTGGTAGCGTTACCATTTCCTAACTAAAATTCAATTATTTAAAAAATATAAAGAACTCGTAATTGTTATTCGTAATTGTCTCTCGTTATGCTTTAACATTAAAAAAAATACCATTTTTAGGTGGACAAGCTAGCTTGTACTGGAGGCGCAGACTGGAAGAAGTTAATTGCAAGACTGTTGACTGAAGTTTTCGACCACCCATTTCAAAAATCTGTAAACTGGTCTGGGGAAGCAAAAAATTCTGAGAAACGAATTTTAATGAGGCTGTATGTAGGGGTTGAGTGTGAAGATTTAAACTTTTCAATAGTAAGTAGTGACAGTGACTCAGAGGTCGAAGATGATGAATCCAAAGTTCAAAGTTTATCGATGTCTCTTGCCCAGTGGTCCATTGAATACAATATATCTCATCGCGCATTAGGTCTTTTAAAATTGCTGCCACCCTTTGTGGGCACTTATTCTTTGCCAATAGATCCTAAAACATTGTTAAAAACTCTTAGATATACGAGCATAGTAAGAATAGAATAGAATTTATTTGTATCGCGATGAATTTTGTGTTTTAATATTGGGTAAAATGTTAATAATTAACTATTGTTTATTTATATTGTAATAACTGATATTTCTTGCTGGTTTGTAATGGACTTTTTTTTAATTGAATGTAATAAACAATTGTTTTAAAATCATAAAATATTGAAGTCGTTTATAATAATTATTATTATTGGGCCTGCATTGGGGAAACATCGGCTTTCCATTGGGGAAACACCGGCAGCATTTATGGGTAGGGTCATATTCGTGCATGGTATTTCACTGGCACAGCAATGGGAATATATTGGATGGGTAGAGGGTATAACAGCATCCTGCAATGAACCACGATAGGGCTAATTAACAATGCCAACGTTGAACCGTGTAAGGCCAAGAGGACACCCCCATAGTACGGACCGTGGTGATGGTGGTGTGTGATCACTGGTCTGATGTGGCTCTGTTAACAATGGAAATTCCCACACACTCTGGATGCCACTTTTTGTTCCAATGGCATCAGTGTGAATTGACATAATTAAGGAATCAATTTCAAAATCTTCATAAAGTTTGTCTGCTGTTGCCTATGAAACGCTGTAAAGCATCGTTACAAAATTATCTGCTGAAAAAGCGGCCAACTACCTGCGTGTTCGTTAAGGTAAATAACCCACCAGCCCCTGCAGTTTCATTTCTAATCTACACATTTCTATTCATATAAATTGCGGTATAACAAAATATAATTATTGCAAACAATTAGCTTTCCCATTAATATTAGAATATTCTCAACTACTGTTGATGATGTGGGCACCTATGGTTACGCTTTTATGTTCTCCTTTTATGTTCTCTTCCTTTTTAGGTTTCAGAAGTATTTTCAGCTTTTAACGGCAAAAGGGTTCTTGGGGATCTTTTGTAAAGACGATGTTACGAATACTTCTTTTTATATCGTTATAAATTGGCTGATCTTCTTCATAAAGATAAATTATCTTATCTATTCTTATATCAAAAATTTTATCGATATTTTTGAGCAATTCGTATTTTAAGTACGACTTTCCTGATTGAGTTGGACCAACAAAACTAATAGAGCATGGATGATGTAGCTGCATGTCAAGCAGCTTTAATTTCCCATGATCAGCGTGTACCGACATTATGAAGCCAAATGAAAGCGAAATACTGTGATGTTAATTTAATTAAATTAGTGAAAATAACTCGAAGTTAAGACAGAAGAGGTGTGGTACAGAAAGAATAATTCTGAGGTTTTATTAAGACCGAAGTACAAATTACAAGAAATGAACTGTAAGGTATGTTTACAAAGTAAGGTTTTTTACACCAACCCTTTGAGTAACAACCAATTTTAAGATACACACACATTACAACCGAGGTACTTGGCATCATACTAAACTGGGTCGCTTAAGCATCCGAGCGGATAAACAGTTGAGCTGAGTCCTACAGAAAGATTGGTATTTACTGTGTATTTTACTGACTCATGTGTACCAATTATTCTGCAAATAGAATATTTGGCCTCTGAATAAAGTGGCTTCTAGGTAACACTTGATTGAGTCATGCATATATATCATACATATAACAATAAACTATAATAGCTAGACGTTTTACAATTAGATAATTTAATCATACATTAGATTATATCATCACACCTTTCCTTAATTTAATAATTATTTAATTATCTATTGTAATACAGAAACCAAAATTATACATTTATTTTAATAGAAATTACTATTCAAGAAGAACTATTTATCTTTATATTTTCCCTTAATTTTTATTATTATTAATAGCATCTTATATATTAACAGATAGTGTAAATTATTTTTCTGGAAGAACAGAAAATTCGGCTTACTTGGCTTGTTCTGTCATTTCTATGCCGTGTACATATCGAGATCGTTAATAGAGAAGTTCGTGTTCATAGGAAATACCAGGATGTCGTTGGGGCAAGTACGGCTGACTCCTTCCACAGTCAGATTGGATTCTGGACAATAGATATGGTAATGTCCATTGTAGGGTTTTATCTGAATGAATTGATGTTCATCTAATGGCTGTGTCGGTTCACAACGATCCAGACTGAAATGTTTGGTTCCGGTGGGGCAAGAATGAGATCATGTTTTACCGGGTGTTTGACGTTGACGGAGTAGACACACTGATTCTTCTCCGAGAGAATGGCGCTTGCAGGTCCTGTGTATTTGATTTTACATGTTTCATTTCCGCGGCGGACAAGGAGATCAAAAGCATCCGTATCTACAAGGGTCAGATAGTCGCTAATTAATGGGGCAGCAAACTCCATAAATAGTTTAAACACATCCAAACCGATTCCACATCTCTGAGGCCGGGCAAGATGGATAGGGCATTTGTCATTGCAAGGTTCTAGTCTAAAAAGGCAGGACCCACTTTCCCTTGCTTCCATATCCGGTTGGCTTCCTGGACAACTACTTTTCCTATCATCAACCTGCTAACAAGATAAGAAATAGCAAAGGTAGAACCAATTAATTTTTCCTTCAGCTCATCGTGGTTGTCTTGGTGGTGGCTCAGTTCTGTTACAATTTCATCAAATCTAATGGTGAAATTGCGGATATGAAGATGATTTGCTTCTATTTGTCCTTCCAGGCCAGTTGCCACATTATCCAATTTATTTTCTCTCTTGTTAAGTGACACTGCTGCTGAGTTTTGAATGGCGATTGTAGTGCTGGTAACGCCAAGGCCTACACTAGCAGTGATGAAGATGACTATCAGCAAAATTATCCAGTCAACGCTTTTTCCTTGATGATAATTGTGTCCACTTTTTCTTGGGGCACATTAGCTCCAATTCTCGCATGAACATTGATTGATAGGCGTCTTTGCATTGCACCTTTGCTTGTTTAACCAGATGATTGTGAAACTTAAATAATAAACTCGGCCTGCAACTTGATTTGATGGTGGCCGACAGTTATAGGGGTGTCACCCTTCTCCATAATACCGGAGGGGTGGTCATTTTGCAAACGTTGAGTTAACCAAGCTGAAGCAGTGGAGTAGTAGCGAGAGCCAAAAGGGAGATAGTGCACGAGAACCGCTTAAAGTAGTAGGGGCGGGAAATTCATTTGATGGTGTTGGACTTATTTTCTGTAGATCTTCTGATAATAGCTGCATAGACTTAGCAGCCTCAGTTGTATGAAGTCCAATTCGGGAACGAAGATCCTGAAACATCGTCTTCTGTAGGGGTTTGGTTAAGCAGTCCGCTAGCTGATCTTTAGTATGTACATATTCAATCATTATCTGTGGTACAAGTTCTCGAACATAGTGAATCAATATGTTTCGTCCGTGAGTGCATCTCGGGATTCTTAACAAGGCGAATAGAACTTTGATTGTTAACTAGTAGTAGAAAGTTGAGTAGTTCTCGTAGCCAAATTAATTCTCTGCAACCCGTGACGATTGCTATGTATTCGGATTTTGTTGACGAGAGGGCCACAGGAGGCTATCATTGACTTGTCCAAGGTATGAGGGAGATGTTGAGAAACATTATGGCTCCCGTTGTAGATTTTCTGGTGACATCGTCACCATCGTAGTCCGCATCTGTGTATCCAAGGAGTTTCAATTCATTACAGTTAGGATACGTAATACCCATCGCACTGGTGCCCTTTAAGTAACGTAAGACGTATTAACTGCCTTCCAGTGAGATTCGTCATATCCTTCTATAAACTGGGCTAGTCTGGAAACAGCGAAGGAAATATCTGGGCAACTGCGAAAAGTAAATCCCGGTAAGGATACCGTTTTTCAATGAAGTCAGATAGTCAGGGATTTGGTCAGTCCTGGGCCGAAGACGGGATTCGATAATGGTCGGCTTAAACCACCCTTGGAGCTTCTTAACTTTGGTTTTGGGAAGGGTAACTGGTACTGGTAGTTTCAAGATTTGTTGGAATATCGGCTACAAAGGTACCTTGTGGAGTCTGGAACATAACTTCCTCCGTGGCTGGTGAAGTGGGTATCTCAGGAGGTGACTGCCCAAATGAAGAAGGGGGCGGGGACGTAGCAGCGGAGGAATCAGGATGACTATCATTCGGATTAGGAGTCGCTACTCTTGTTTGGGGAGAATATCCGGCTTGTGAATCGTTAGAAGAGTTAGTTTGAACTGGATTTGCTGTCATTGAGGGTCCAATGTGAATTATATTTTCTAATTGGGAAGAAGTATTGGGCTGGTCGTCAGGCTTAACGTTGAAGGGCATATCGAATGACTGTTTGGTTGACTCAATGAATTTAATATTTCTCGCTTCAATAACTGTCTTTGTTTCCGGATCATAAAGACGATATTTTCTGTTAAATGATGCGTTGCCTACTAGGTAGAATTTTTTTCTTTTTGGATCTAGAGCTCGTCGCTTAGCTGCTGGAATGTGCGAAAAAGCAACACATCCAAAAATTCTTAAATGCGCAACTGAAAGCTTATGTTTGTAAATAGCTTCAAACGCAGTTATTTCTGAACTTTGCTGCTCTAGAACTTGTGTGTACATGAACCTGTTGTGTACGTAAACACTTGTACCTACTGCTTCTGCCCAAAGTGTCTGTGGAAGCCCAGCAATTAATATGGTCCTAGCACTCTCCTTAATAGTCCTCATTTCCTATCTTGCCATTACTTTCTGGACAGTAAATGGCAGTGATTTCATGATTAATATCACGTTCGATAAAATATTTTCTGACAAAATGCTTAACTTTGTTTCCTGTTTCTTTTCCAATATGAGTAACAAAATCCTGTATACTTTATAAAGCCTCACTTTTCTGACAGAAAAAATATGCTACTCCAAAACCCGTAGCATGATCTTTCATTAACAAAAAATAGTCAAATCTTCCTAATACAGGTATTTTAACCGATAAGCTACTATATTGACCTGAGTGGTTACCCTTGGAAATGGTGTACGTGTCTTTCCTTAGAGATACTCTTCACATTGAAAATGTTCTTTTACATCAGCGATATCAAGACCAAGAGCTGCCCGTTTACTAGCTGTGTTTTCAATAAAGCGGTGATTAATGTGAGCAAGGCGCTGATGCCACAGTTTTGAGCAATCACTTTGCTGTCTTTGCATGGATTTTGCCAACAATGGGACGAAACTTCATTATGAACACCTTATTTTTAAATTCAGCAAATTGTCCTGGTGATCCATCTTTTGCTTTAAACATCATGCGCGAATCTCGAAAATCGAATCGATAACCAAGATCTACCATTACTCCAACGGAAAAAATAATTGCCGCTTTAGGAATAAAAATGTCATTTGGCATTTCCGCCTCAACCCATTTACCTTCTCTCATTGCTTCTACTGTTACAATTCCCACACCCAGGTGTTGAATAGACAGATTATTGGCTAATACGACTGTGGGACGGTCATTTGTCAAAAATGGTTCATATTTTGAAAACTATGCCATATTACCACCCACATGCCTGGATGCTCCAGAGTCGCTTAGCCAGTCTTCATTGCCTTTACAAAACTCATCTTGTAGACTACCTTTATTTGCAACCACAGCTATATATTCTTTAGTTATTTGTCCCAATTAGATATATTTTTTGATTTCTCTGGGGATATTTTAACTGGTTCATAGATTTGTCCATTGGATCTTTTAGCTGTTGTTTTTGTTTCTCCATTGGATCTTTTAGGCGTTACGCTTGTTTGTCTATTGGATCTTATCGGTTGCGATTCATTCAACTTATTACTAATAACAAAGTCAGTACTTAAGTTAGAATACATTTTAATTAGATGTAGAACAGATTTTTTATGACCTAAAGTAGCTAAAATGAGTTTTTCCTCATCACAACTAGATGCCTCATTAGTTTCAGAAAGTGTTTCTTGATTACCTAACAATAAATTTTTACATTTACTTTGCCGAAAACAGGCTTATCAGTAGTACCCTGTTGGTTTTTCATCTATTCCTGATTTCTAAGGTATTTCCGGCAATATTTCTTAAAATGCCCTACCTTCCCACAATAAAAGCATTTGCCCTATGGCCTAGTATCATTACTGTTAGAATTTATTAGCTTTATTAACTTTATTTATTAACTTTCATTCGTTCTAAAAGTATGTCAGCATTTAGCATTGAGACGTTTATAAATTGATCTAATACAGCCAATGTATTCATGATAATGTAACAATTGATCTTTCGGCCCAATGATTGCTAATCCGTAGGCTATGGGAACGTGAATCGATTCGTAAGTTAGATAACATTGATCCTAGCATCGGCAGATGAGTTCTGTATATTTTTACAACTATGTTGTGGACATTCGAAATAATCCACTATCAAAAAACGAAAATTTTATAGTACTTTCGCCGAAATTGGAGCACAACATTGTATGTAAGAAAATCAATAATTGCCAGACTTCCCAGACTAATACACTGCCTGTGGTGATTTAACATTTTTTCATTACTTAAAAATTTCATTAAGCAGTGTGGTGTTTTTTCAGACACAAATACTTAAATGTCTGCTAACAAATTACCTAATTCTTATTTTCGATTTCAATTTCAGTTTACGAGAATACACGACATGAATTTTTATCTTTAATTTAATGCTATTTGAATAAGTTTATGAATTAGTTTTTCTCTGCCTTTCATCAACTTTCTTGAAAGTAAGACGCCACTTTAAAGTAGGCATTTAAATACTGAGATTCTTATATCTTAGTGCAACATTAAATTTCATTATTTATATAGGACAACAAGATCAATACTCTGAAATACTCTCAACTATTCTTACTGGTTCTCTGCACAAATAGCAGTTTTTTTACACGAAGCGCAATGCCCGCATGAACTAACAAGAAAGTTTAATTCGTATTTGTAATAAATAATACAAGCTGCGAAAGAATTATCAGCAACAAATGGACTTAAATGATGCGTGCTATAATAAACACACTTCCGAGAATGTCTTCTGTAAAGCATTTTCTGAAATAATGTTGATGGGAAATGTATATTCGAAATTAAAAAAAAAACAGCAAAACATATGATCGTTATGATAAATTCCTTCTGATGCTGTCTTATGTATTTCCTCTACCTTAAAAAAAAAACGGTTTTTCTTCAATCGTCTATGTATCTTCATTCAAAATTCCGCCACGTCTAACGTTATAATACATCGGTTATATGTACTGATAGATTATTTACACGTAAGTTATAATACCTCCGCAGTTATTGAACATAAGTACGCAATCATAAAAATAATCTGTTGAAATTAAGTGTAATGCTAAACTATACTGAAAACAGTAAAAAAAAAGTATATACCTAGCTTACTTCACATAAGCATAAAGCATTGAAATGAAAGAGAGTTTTTGTTAAGCGCAACGTTTCTATCGCTGTACTTAACCATTCGCCCAATAGAGCGCAAGAGTTAGTGAGTAATATGAAGACGGGAGGACGTCTGCAAAAAAGAATAAAGGACTCGTTTGTGTGGTGCTGTGATTACCTTACCTGTCTATTTTAAACTGCCTTTCAAACGTAGCTTTGTAGATGCAGATTCTTCTTGTACCTTCAATAAAGTTGTAGCATAGGTTTTTTCAAAAATCAAAATTCGCTTTGTGTAGTATAAGATGACAGGTATATTGTCAAAACGCACAATTTTCATCTGTTAAACAAAATCGAAAAGTTTAGCAAGTAATGCTAAATTGGTAATGTCTATGCTACTACACATTATAGTGCTTGTAGTTTTAGTAACAGTGTTATTATATCCAATGTTATCTTATAGATATTATATGATTTAATTATAATATAGTAAGTGATAGTTGTTCACCTCCTTTTGTTTTAGAGAGTTGTTTACCTCTTTACAACGTATATATTATGTAAGTAGTTATGAAGTAAACATGCTACATAAGAAGTGAATGCATTACTATTCTCATTTATTTTAGGCCATTGTATTGGCCATTCTCTTTCCTTTCACTTTTATGTTATAAATATGTGTACTTGGGAAGGAATAAAATCAATTCTAACTTGACCACAGAACATTGTTCTCTTCATTTTAGGCTTCATAATAATTGTTTTATCCATAATTCAATATCCATATTTTGGTGAGAATTGTATATTTCAACAGTACGCAGTGAGATTGAAGAAAGGAGAGATGAAACGGCTTCTTTATTGCTCAACAACATCTCAGCTTGTGGTTTACATAATTGTTTCTTTTAAAACTTAGGGTACGGCCCCTTACATTTTAATCAACAAGGGATTGCTTTTGCTGTTGCAGTTGCTCCTACCCACTCTGCTGACTTGCACGCGTAAACACAAACAAAACGATCATATATAAAGGAAGAGTAACGATTAAAGTTTATCATTCTTTCTCAGTTAGTTCCCAGTTATTATTGTCATGTCTTCAAACCAAGAATACGCATCCGACACTGATTGGGAGGACGTGATGGAAACTCTGCCCTGCGAGCCGAGGAGAGTCAACCTTTGTAAGTATTTTATGTAATACTAATTGATAATAACGTAGCAATTTGCTTAAATAATGCAGTGTTTGTATTAATTCTTTTTATATTAATTTTACTTTTTATGGCAGACCTGTGCGTAATAAAACTGCAGTATACAAAACTGTAAGATAACGTCGCCAATTTTGTCGCCGCTTTGCCGGCCTTTGATGAAGCCAGCAATAAGCAGATTATAGACGCTCTCGCAGCAGTACGGAGAAAGGCTAAAGAAATTCATTAGAGGCTGCTCGTAGCAATGCTGATCAACTAATGGAAGCTAAACCGAACCATTCAGCACAGCCAGCGAAGGAGGAACATGAAGGAAGGGATTCCACTATACGTAGTTTGGCTGAAATCCCAACAGATGAAGCTGAAGGAGGGAGCGATTCTACAATTTCCATTCAAAGGTTTGCTCCAATCCGACCTAGGTCTAAGAAGCATCGGAATGAAAAAGAGACTCACAGAAACGTAAGGGAAGCAAAAGCTGCTGAACAAGTTGTGGGGCAACTTGAGTTGCCGGAAGCAAGAAGGCAGCAAGAACATGCTCGGCGGGCCAAAAATTCATCGCAAAAGGAGCAGATGGATCGGCGTAGGCGTCTTCGTTGGAGGGAGCTCCAACGCTTCAACGAGGAACGCCTTAACAGAAGATTTGTCCAGCTGGGTAGAGGGCTGAGGGTTCACATCCGACGAATTCTAGAGCTGTGTTCGAGCTGTGGACAAAAACGTCTCTGATGGCGTAAGTTGCCAATGAAGAAGATTATGTTCACGCCTTTCAAAAGCGAAAGTTGATTATTGCAGGCAACATTTAGTGCTGCGTTGTGGTATATGCAAGACGACAGGTTACGCAGAGATGATGCGGTAAAATGGTTTAAAAAACAAATCAGAATGGGTAAGATGTGCCTGCCAGATGTTGGAGAATGATTTGTACCAAATTAATTGGTATGTATATATTAAATCCATGTATTAAAGGTAAATAAAAAGTCTTTCTATTGTACTTTTGAATTATTATTCATAATATCGTATATAAGCAGCCAAGCATTCAAAGCAGAAGATTGGGAACTTCATATTATACGCATACACTTCAATATACTTGACTGTCTACAAATACTACTGTTCACGTCGCCCCTCGCGACACAGAATGCGCATACTCGCATTTAACTAATTCTACAGTTAAATGCGACTCAACAAATCCTTATAAAGATTACTACTTACCAACAACATTTAAACTTACCTTTAGACATTTGACTGTCCTGTGCAGTGTCGTCACAAAGCACGCTTATGGTAATACGTTATGGTACGCACAATTATCTTAATATTAAGTAATTTCCAAAAAACTTTTTATATGAATTAAAAATAGGCGACAATATTACGGGACAAACCGATTGATGTGAATTGGAAAAAAATTCCATGCGGAAATAAAATCTTGTCGGTACTAACATTTTGGCTACACATTTAAATCATATTATTTTTTATTTATTACAATTGTTTTGCCCCAAAAAAGATTCTAATATTTATAACAATGGGATGTTTCAAAAATCTCACTTACTCATAATTTTCATGTTTAAATAGCCAATATTCAGAGAATGTTTATTTTCGTGTTTACTGTGTAAATGGATGTCCAGGCTCCTATGTCAGATTTAAAAAAAATATTCATAAATATGATATATAATATTCAATAAAATAACTCAATTCCACTTCAATCAACCAGAGTAAAACAAATTAAAAAAAAACATATTTGTAGGTTTTCTCCAAAGATTTTTTGATTAAACTTTTCGATTGGAAAAACTAAAAGTATTTTAATGATTGATTTAAAACTTTCAGTAAACGCTCGTCTGTACTCCTCCGAGTTTATATTTGAGGCATAGCATATAATTTCCATCACATCACTTCCGAATTTAGAGAACATTTAGAACACAATAATTTTCCTTTGAATATTTTCTTAAACCCACTCGTGTAGTAAGAGATATGATTTAAAAAAATTGAAATTCCAATGTAAATGTCAAAATTTAAAAAGTGCGTCCCACTAAAAATTGTTTGCTCATCAAAAAAACTCGTTCCTAATATATTTCTTTCTTTAATTTATTTTTGTTTTAATTTAGTACATTCTTTGAAAGTGGCAGACTTTTTCTCGGTATTCCACAATAAATAAGTAGTAAACCTAATACATTTAGCTACTATTCTGTAAAACTAAGTATGTGTGTTTAAATGTTTTCCGCCTCTACCCATCAAATAATGAACTAAATTCTAAATGCTTGACAGTCAACACTCGCCATCGATGTATTTGCAGAACAAAAGTGAGAAGTTATGATTCAATTCTACATTGACTTCAGAATTGATAACATAAAATCTGGATTATTAAACTAGGGTTTATAAACTTTGGGTGGGATGCAGGTATTGCTGGCAGTACCTTGAAGAGAGATCGTACTATAGTGGAGCTATCAATGCATTTATAAATTGAAATATGTGTATGCTGTTGACCGCTACAGCGCCCTAAGTTGTCATATTCGAAATCAGCGTTATCGATTTGTAATAAATTTTTTAATTTAAAATTTTTATTTCAAACTGGTTGGTCAACTTTATTTATGGTTAATATGAACACACATTTCAAGCTGAATTTCGGCTTCGTCTCCTTCATCTAGAGTTTATGCCATTTCAGTGGTTTTTTTTAACCGTTTTGCCCCTGTCTTAACTGTCTATGCTGGGAGTGTGTTCTGTGCTTTGGGTTGTATCTCAGACGAGCCACGTATCCTCGTTCTCACTTCCTACCAAAGCGTGCGGGACAGAGAGCAAGAGAACTCGCACAAAAGGATTTTGACAGATATCCTTGCGCTGTGTAAGACTAGTGAAATAGTTTTGATTGGACTCAT
>JAAAYG020035377.1:0-23516 GCA_009936455.2 Tomocerus minor
GTTGATGAGAAATATTGTGACGTTGGGAATGATGGTCGGTTGCATTGACTCACCACTGGATCATCGTATTGGATAAGAAAATACGAGACTCTTGGATGAGATCATCCTGTTCTTTATGGATGAAGTTAGATAGAGTTAGACTCTTGAATCCTCTTGGCTGTAGTTATAGTTATAAGAGTGATGAGGCCCATCATACTATTCTAGTGATGTATTGCGTAATTATTACATAATGGATGACTAATTGCTTGTTGCATCTCCATGCTTGAATTTGTTTAGATGGGCAAGCAGAGTAGCCAACCAGATACAACCTTCAGTGAAGATGCATAATATTAGTAGCAATATTTCCAGTATCCTACCTATTTCCAAATTGAAAAGTCAGAAAAGGGAGAATTAGGGTTTATGTATACTATTGGATGTAAGAATGTAAAATGCATTGGATGAATGGATTTATAGATGCATTTTTGCTCTGTTTGTTAGTGTTATGTACCTTTTACCTACAATACTAATATACATTTAGTAATGAGAGAGTAAATAATAAAATAAAATATATTTAGAAATTACGGACGCGGCGGTATGTGGTAACAAATAAATAAATATTTATTGAATTTTAATTCAGAGCAGAACACAATGCAGTTTGTGGCCATTTTTACGGGAAGAACTTCATCGATGGTACCCTTCCATCACTTACAAATAAAATAATTTTTTATCAAATTGGAGTGGGTTACGAACCTATTATTTTACTGTTCACACACAAGCTGGCTAAATTGTCCGTTACGTCACTTACAATGAGATAAACTCTGAAATGTGCTAACTGCAGAAAATACTAAATACACAGTAATTAAAACGACTGAACTGAACTGAATCTCAATGTTAAAAATTGCAGAGGAGGCATAAAATAAAGAAATTCTTATGATAAATAAATGAACAATTTGATATGTAATGAACAAATTCTCAGCTTTGAGAGGTCTTTATGTACTTAGGGAAGATAACAATCATGCTTCCTATATAGTATTATAATTATAACATTTTAAAGTATCTTCATAAGCAACTCTAAATCTAAAGATGAAATGTCAAGTCAAAATGTAGGCATTAGGGTGGGGGAGTTTATATATCGATTTATATATAATATAATGTTTAGAAAAAAATCAATTGTGTGATGAAAAAATCAAAATCGGAAAATTAGAAGGCAGAGACATGCTTTTGGATTACACTCTTGTATTTCCGCCTTGTTCTTATTAGGATTTTTATACAGAATTCCAATAATAAGTTGGTTTGGTATGGTACGTACTTCACAAAATACTACACTTTCCTCGCTTCTTCTTTTTCACCTGCGAAAAACATTGTTTTAAGTTGGGATAAGTCAACAGATCGCTAAGTTCACAGTTTTCATAGCACAATTACAAGCACAGATAAATAATTTTTAATATAAATGTCGTACCTGTAAAGCCGCGCGAGTAGCAGTTTCGAATACTTCTCGTACTCCTTCTTTGCTTTTGGCCGAGCATTCCAAATATGCAAATGCGTTGATTTTTTCTGCCATTGCACGTCCTTCTTCCGGTTTCACTGGCTCCTGCTTCATTTTGGCCAATTCACGAATTGTATTTGGTTCATTGCGTAGATCTTTTTTGTTGCCGACCAATATAATTGGTACATTAGGACAAAAGTGCTTCACTTCGGGATTCCACTTTTCAGGAATATTTTCCAATGAGTCCGGTGAGTCAATAGAGAAGCACATTAGAATAACGTCCGTATCCGGATAAGAAAGCGGACGGAGACGATCGTAGTCTTCTTGGCCAGCCGTGTCCCATAAAGCCAATTCAACCTTTTAAGTTGAAAAAAATGAACCAATAAATGATAAATGCAAAATACTTAACGCACAACAAAAAAAATCTTTCTTTTTGGCAATGATGATAATTGCTAATTGAAACTGAATATTACCTGTTTTCCATCTACTTCAATATCTGCGACATAGTTTTCGAACACAGTGGGTACGTAGACCTCAGGGAACTGGTCCTTACTAAAAACAATCAGTAAACAAGTCTTACCGCAGGCTCCGTCTCCAACTATAACCAATTTCTTGCGAATTGCAGCCATGGCCCCTATAAAGATTCAAAAGAACTTAGGCAATTTCGGAACTGGAGATTACAATAGGAATCTTGGGAAAAAGTGTAAATACAAATCCCAAATTCAAAAAACCAATGTAGGCAATCGAATGGTGAATGATATTATCAAGGAAAACGTAAACAAAAGTCAAAACGACGTGAAATCTTCAACGTCCACTACTTACAAATATAATTTGTCGTTAATTAACAATAAACAAGTGCAATTTTTGACAAAAATTTACAGTACACTTGTTTTACGAATTTATGATTCGTTAGCTACAAGTACAACCCAGCGCCTCCGACAACCGAGTATCTTTGGTACGTTATTATAATAATAAAGTAGCACTAATACAGGGATGTTTGGGAGTTTGGGAGCGGCTCGCGTATCAAGTGATGCTGATTGCTGGATTTTGTTCTCTCATCACACTACTCCGTACGTACCCCGTCCAAACGTCCGTCCGCTAAGCCAACAGATAGCTGCTCTAATATTGACAGGGTATGCTTCCACAAAAGGCACAGTAGTATAGCACAGAGCAGTACACAGTTGATATACATACACAATACAAAGAATACAAACTTTATTTGGGTATATCCTCAGACCTAGGCTTCAGCCTCTTCATCGTTATGCGGCGGCATTCCAAGTTGCAACAATTCAAATACAATGCAAACTCCAATGGCAGTTGGAGTAATAGCGAATCATTATTGCAAAACAGAGACATGTGACAAATTGTGCCTCTAAAACTGTGACTCTCAAAGACCCTCCTCCATGTAAATACTCCTCTTTATACACAAACTTAAATTTCCTTTTGACTCCAAAATATGGGTAAATAATTAGAACCAATTATTTCAATTTCATTTTCAGGAAAATTTTAGTGTCTGAAAAATTTTCACAAGATGGTGGACTTTCTTTAATATTTAGAAGTTTTATTTTAATTAAAAAGTACTGGTTACTGTATGGGAAGAGTGGAAATTCCTACGAATATGCTTTTGCAATTTAATAATCTACTCTAATTAAACTAACTAAACCGTCTCATAGAATAGCGATGAATAAATAGTATTCTGGGCAGCTTGTTTAGAATAAACGAAATAGCTTAGGTTTCAAAACCAGCATTAGTGGAGATGGTTCATTTTTTAAATAACCATCATTGCTTTGAATAAATGGAATAATGCGATTTTGAAAAATTGTAGGATTCAATTACTGCAATTAATACAATAGGCCAGCGTGAAGATGAAATACCAAAAATTCCCTTAAGGTTTTCTAACGACTTCTGAATTATCGATTATGACCAAATGCATTTTAGTATAGTATTTAGACACATACCATACAAATGTCCGGGTCACGGAGGCACTTTTCACATGCTTAAACTATTTCTTATAAAATTCTTAAAGGTCGAAATCTATTTTTGAAAATCTACATTCCATTTTACATGCAAAAGGGTAAGCGCTTGTGTGGGAGACCAACCGAAATAATTCCTTAGCTGTGGCCCCATTAAACCAACGCATAGACTACGAGCCCCGCCAAAAGGATAGTCGTATACCTTGTGGCCCCATCTAGAATTGTGAACCATGCCCATAGCAGCATAGAAAGGGAAACATTGCCGCCGAACAGAATCTTCAAGGTTGAGCAATTCTTTAACCATCAGTTATTTAACATTGCTATAATTGGCACTGGCTATAAAGAATCGAGAGTAGGTATTAGGAATGTAGGTAGTAGGTACCTAATAACTTCATGTGTATGTATGATTTGCTCTCATACATACTCGCTCACTTACTCACCAACATTGCAAAGCTAGCAAAATACCAAACTGCACCGTACGAAACTG
The DNA here is from genome assembly GCA_009936455.2 of Tomocerus minor. Taxonomy (NCBI): domain Eukaryota; kingdom Metazoa; phylum Arthropoda; class Collembola; order Entomobryomorpha; family Tomoceridae; genus Tomocerus; species Tomocerus minor. The sequence continues at coordinate 3,926 of JAAAYG020035377.1, forward strand.
CTCAAGAAGTATGATGCTTACGTACTATCTTCGTGCTTTTTTGTTTTGCTATATAGCTAACAAAGAGTAACATGCAAAATCATAGTGATTCATCTCATCAGTAATAAACTTCTTAGATTCTGCAATATTGCACTGTGCTACAAGTTATATGCCGTTGCCAATAATACAATGATAATAATATTATACCAACGCCTTCACCACTCTTCAGTGGCGGTTGACCGCCTCAGATACTCCTATCTTAATCTTACAGGAACGCTATACCTAAAAATTCATATTATGAGGTAGCAGCGCGCTGCGCATGGCACAAAAATCTGGACTTATTGCAAATGCTTATAAGAATATGCGCTACTGCCAGTAACCATAATGTTCGACAAAAATCCATCAGAATTTCACTATAAATGCTGAAATCGAATATCACTAACAAGTATTAAAACTCTCAATTGAATTTGTTATTGAGTGTTAAGACCCTTTGTGTTTATAACAATGGATCCAGAGTCCACTCGGTGTTCTAAGTCCCAGTCACACGTTCTGAGTAATCGGTTTCGTATTTAGATTGCGATTTTCAGCTTCGTAACTTGGCTTCGTTAGCTGCTTTCCTATATATGATGAACTTCTTAACAGTAAATCTCGAATAAAGTTACAGAGGTATCAATTACGACTGCGAATTTATGGAGTGTGGATCAGACATATCCTAATAATTTCTACGAGAATCATATATACTTCTGATTACGATTTACATCCTCCATATCAAAATGATTTTTACAGACTTACAGTCTGGTTACATTATTACTTACAGTCAAGGGCATTTTAAAAATATTTAGCCTATTTTATTTTATTAATGTTTTGAGAGAAGAAATTCAAAGAAGAATCAGCCGTATAACGCTGCATTGCTTTTAAATTAATGGAATATTGCTCATATGAAATTAAAAGTGTCATTTTCATTAGAAATATATTGAATGCTAAAAATATGCCTATTTTACTTCTGATTATGCAAGAGCAAATTTAGTTTTACTTTACTTAAAATTTGGTCTATTTCATTGAATTTTGTTGTTTCACAAAAGATTATCTCAAATGGCTACAGGTGACAGATAGCACTTGGCATAATTAAATACAGATAGGCGTGTTAACACAGCCAATTCAATATTTATAAGTATAAAAAGTTTGACGTCAGTCATATGTACATATCGCATTAATAGCAAATACTTGGCCTCCTGTTTGTAGCCGCCGCAAGGGATTGATTGTGTACTGACATCGCCGCTGCGAGCCCAAAGGTGTCGGCTGATGCTTGTTACAATTGACTCTTTGTAACTGTCACCGCTGAATTTCAACAAACTTTAACAAATAATGATTCCAATAGATGGTAATACATACCCTTAGCGAATTCATGTGCAATATCGTACAATTCCGATATTGTTTTGTATGACCGGTGAGATTTTTGTCTCATATCCATCCCAAGCTTAAAATGTTATTAGCTTAGTACGCTTAGTATTAGCATCTTCATCCTTTTGATTGTTACATCTGTACATTTTAAACCAACTTGCTAATAATAAATTGCTGTGAAAAAACATCTTAGTGGTTCTCGTAGTTCAAAGTTATCATCAGATCTTTTAGAATATTTTCAAATATATATGAACTTTTCCTCCTACTGTTTAATTTGTAGTCTTTGTATGAAATAATGACTGACTATTGTACACTTATTTTTTTGTTGTTGGGTGAGATGCGTTCTTTGAACGTATCTCGGTCCCCCATTGGAAATCAGTTGCATGAAGTTGTATCTGTTATTGGTGTCTTACAGTAAAGCTTTACATTACATTACATTACAAATGGTCTTTTGAACTCAGAGGATGGTTAATATAGTGTTTGGAAAATTGGAATACAGAATAAAATAGTGATGACACAATAAATTAAAAAAATCATTCACACATTTTGAGCTTTTAATGAGGATTAATTATATAGACCATTAAATTAAGTTATGTATGTGGAAAATTTTCTAAATATCTACCATTTTAACCGAATCTGCATTTCTATTTTTTTCTCTTTAGTCTCTCAAATGGATAAGTTCTCTTGTTCGCTTACTATTTTTCTCTTATTTTATACTATTTAACTTACTTTTACGCGGAACAAAAACGCCTTTTGCTTGTTGCTTTTTTTGTCAAAACACTATATAGGCAACAAATTCTATAACAAATTTTTTTTTAAAAGTCTACGCTGTCTTGTATGTAGAATGTAGACGCAGTAAATAAAAACCGTTTATTGATTTCGTGTATATAATGAAAGTTCTGGAGTACGATTATAATGACCAAAAATCTTTTTATACTTCGGATTATTGTAGTTTTTGTATCTCTTAGTTGCAACGGCCGCCCTCCCAAAGTACTCTTAATTTTTCTTTGTCCAGGACTTCGGAATATTGGATTAGTCATTGGGTATTTCGAAGCATTAATCAAACCTGAACATTCTGAAAATCGACAAGCGCAAAATTGAATTCATTGCCTTCTGGGTGCATATACATTTGATGAACAAGTATAATCTTCAATCGTCCTTTTGTAATTGTCTTCACATTATCTTAGTAGCATTATAATATTAGTGCTAAATTGCCTTGTGCTCTACCTGCCTCCTCTTTCAGTGCGTATGTGGTGCATATGTAATGGCATTTCGTTTTGGTCGTTTCACCTTCACCCCCTAGCCCTGTGTACAATGTCTGTAAAACGCTGTTCTCTTCTGCTGTGTATATGAGAGAAAACTGAGAGATCTGTCTCATTCACAGTTCGACTTCCCCCAGTGTCCAACCGTTGGCTGTGGTGGCTATGAGTTTAGTGTAGTTTCTTCTATCCGTTTCTCTTCTATTTTAATTCAAATTTTGAGGTTTTTCCATACACACTAGCCTTATATTTGAAAAATGCTCTTGTGATAATTCTTTCTTAAAACATTATTAGAAAAATGTAAAACATCATTTATTGCTTGTGTTATTGTTTTCTTGTGTTCCTTTGTAGGCATGTTATTTTAAGTGAAAAAGCACAAACATAAAGTTAAGATATTCGCGTCATTGAATATATAGAGCTTCGTGTGCAAATTAGTGTAACTTTTTTTCTAGTTAAATTTTCAAAATGAAAATGTGGAGTAAGTGGGTAGTGATAGTGATTCCTTTGTTTGGGACAATCCAAATGATAAGTAAGTTTTCAATTATTTTTCTAACACATTTTACCATTCACCAATCCCTTAAAAATAACACAACTTGTAAACACTACGAAAAAATTCAGGGTAAAAATATATAGCAAAAAGCCTCTAGTAATAAGATATAACTATCCCCACATTCATAATTCTTTTCTCACAATCCTCATTTCGACATTTCCATGGCAGTCAATAGATCATCTTTGCCATTAAACAATTTCGGTTCATGCAAAAACAAAAGTTTAACAATGTTTTATGATAAGCTTTTCAGGCCGATATAAAAATTGAGATTATCCGTTATATTTTCATATTTATAGTTTTAAATATTCCGATTGAAAAAACCTTTAATTGTGCCATATCCATTGGAGTTTACTTATCTTTCATGAAAATCAAACCGCATAGTAGCAGAAAGTTAACGTTTTGCTGCTATATGAATTTTAAATCGAATAACAGACAGAATTATTTTCTGTTTTTAAAAAGCTATCATAGAATGTGATTTTCTGGAGGAAATGTGAACGAAAATAATATATTCGATAGCATTTATGATTGAAAATTATTTGCATGCAATGATGATAGGAAGGGCATAATCATTCAGTTGCTTCATATATGATCCTAACACTCTTTACGTCAAGCTAGTGATAAGTTCCTAATTCCTTGTATCTTATTTTATGCAAGGAATATTAATTACTGCTCAAACAATTATAAAATATTTTCAGCAGACTTAAAGGTTATATCTTCAGTTTTACAAATACCCGGAGAACAAAAAAACACTGCTCTTGCTACAGCTATCAAATGTAGCATGCGACTGGTTAGTTTGGAAGATGTTAGAATTATTACATTTTGCATTAAAATTTAATAGACATGTACAGGCAATTTGCATGTTACTCGTGTTTATATTTAAAAGAATATTTGTCAAAATACATTTAGATTGCCATATATGTAAATTAAAAGGTCTCAAAATACTAAATTTCCCTTCAGTTTTATAAAAATTACATTTTAGTTGCTATGCATTTAATATTCCATTTTTAAAGTAGGAATCCGTAATGATAACCAATAAATAATAAACGCAAATCAGATAATACTGAACAAAAAAAGGCAAATAGGACTATCATGAAATCTTTATGAAAAACATTGTCAGTTCAATATTTATGCTCATAACAAGACAGTCGGAACAGATTTTTAAAAAAAAGTGATTATATATGAATAAATTGTAGCATAAATTTTGTAATTCTAGTGTAAATAAAAGGAAAGCAATAATAGATGGACATTTTCCTAAATTATCCTCAATACACTACTTTAAACTTACTTTAGATCAATTAAAACCAAAAATTTTATACAAACAGATTTTGCTGGTAAAATTTACTACTGCAGTTTAGATCTGCATGACAAGAAGTTCACTTTTGGGCATTTGTTCACAATATATAATTTATTAAATTTATAAATGCACGTTCCATGAATCCTATGTAAGAAACAGGAATTTTATTGTCTAAGGACACTTAAACTTGCAGAAATGTATACCATTAGTATTAGTAACCATATTTCATCAAATAAATCTGAGTCCACATTTAACAACATTTTAACCACATTTAATCCGATTAAAAGTTTTAGCTAGAAGTGTTTAAAATTATGAAAGGATAGCGACAGCATTTACTAATTAAGAAATAAATCAAAATAGCTCACATCTATTTAATAATCCAGCGAATAATTTGCAATAGGTGGCATTCAGCAAATTTTGTAAAATTTTCCTTTAGTTGTTGGTTACCATTTTAAAACTGCAATGAATTTTTCGTATGTATTGGCCAAAGTATTAGTTTGCATTATATTTTCCTTATCGTAGACTATTCATGTTTTCTTTGCATTTACATGCTTTTCTTAAAAGATAAGACAATGCAAAAGTCAAAATATGAGATTAGCAATGGTTGTATATAACAATTTTCTTATTGTTTTATCACTTTTATTACAATTACAAGTTCTGTTTTTATGATAACGTTAAAGACATTTTAATTGTCCATGTCAAGTCTTATCCATGGACACACCTGGTCCAATTGTTTTAATGTTAACAACATATTTTTTTCAAATGATGTTTTCTAGAAGTTGTAGGATCTCCACTCATTTTGTCGTAAAATATTAATTTAAATTTAAGTTCATTGCTTCTAATGACATTAAAATATAACGCATACAAATTTTGCATAGAAATAAATAGATATGATGTACAATGCCAGATACAAATGCAAATATAAATCACGTGCTTTATTTTATTGTTGGATAGCTAATCAGAGAAAGTTAAATTGGCTAGATGCGCGATTTCCATTTACATGAACATTATTACTATGATTTTGTGAAACTTACAATTAGCTACAAATAGCCATGTATTTTAAATGCATTTGAAGTGGCCACGTATTATTGTCATAGTATTTCTTTTCAAACTTTCTAAGAATCAGATGCTTGCATGAAGAAGTAAAAATGATGGAAATAATATGCGAAATGCGAACTGTCCACTACTGGGCTGCTGAATTGCTGAAGTAGTTTGCATTAATTTGTTGCAGAAGATGTGCAACGGAAGAGAGTCTGCATATTTCAAGTTTAATTACGCAGGAATTTCATCTAATTGGAATTTTGTGGATGAAAATAATAATTCATTACTGGTTCTGGTTAATTATAGCTCAGTTTAGTTTTTCTTTCCTTTATTAACAAACCTAATTTTAATTTTTGGAGGAAAGAAGGAGTGACTATCAATCTTCTTAATGTAAAATTGCATGATAATATCAGAACAACGTAGTAAAACAATTGAATAGTAATCTAGAAAAGTAGGTACCTGCAGATTGCAGATGCACCTATTCACTTCATTAGCAATTGTTTTTTTGTTGTCTAGTGAAGTTGCATTACATTAGGAAGCTGATCTTTGTGTATTTTAATAATATTATGTACCTGAATCAGAGTGCTCATTTAGTTAGTTAGTATTTATGTGCGTTATTTATGTTATGTAAGATTGCATATATTATTATTATGCATATCGCATCCAGTGCATGCAAGTCATTCTTCAGATTTAGTTCTCACGACAATTTATCTTGGGCTATTTTACAATGCAAAATTCACAATCAGCCACAGACGAAACTAAATTACTTGCCATTTTATGGCTGAACATTGTGAAGTGAAGTCTTAAGTCTATGTGCATCTGAATGCAGATCATAACTGTATATACTTTCTAGTCAAGGCATAGGTACACATATTATTTACTATTTACCTATATTGGATATGTGAACTCATGTGCACTACATAAATGCTAGATTTCTGATCTCTTTGTGTGCCTTACTTTTTTGCATTGACTGTCTTGCTAGATAGAAGTACAAGAATTGGTTCCTATTGCATGCATGACTGTTGTGTATGTTATCCTCATGTTATGTAAAATATTGACTTTCATATACATAGTTTCAGATTAGTTTGATGGAATTGAAAGTATTTCCTCGTTGTTTCCCTTCACCTCCCATTTATCTCTACTTTGGTATAGGTACATAATATTATAGCGTAATGAATAGGAAAAAATTCTAATATATATAAAAAGATAATATAATCTTCTATATAACTTCAACTTATCTGCTAGTAAAAACACTCATTAAAAACTAGTACGGCACAGTCTGTGCAAAAATCTACAGGAATTTGTACCTGAGCAGCAGGTGCCATTGTTGAGTAAATAAATGTGAGATCTCCTGCACCTCAATACAAAAAAACCAGTAAAAATATTAAGATTTAATAATGTACACATCTATTTAATGTAGACAAATTACATGTAAGCTATACACAATGATTCCTGAAAGTTATTTAATAACTTTATTCTTATTATGAATAGTTATGAATTAAAAAATAGCACTATGTAATTCTACTTTATAAAATATTTAAAAAGAAGATTTAACAAAGAATCATGCATAGTCAGATGAAGAAAATATTATGTCTTATATAACAATTTTATAAGATACAATGGTTTATTCAGCCTACGTGAATTATATTCACAACTCATTTATTCTCAAGAAAATTGAACAACTCACGAATATAATGAGCATATTGACAATGACATGGTAAATACAATCCATGCTAATCTGAAAAGTTTAATAGAATAGCTTCCTGATATCACTACACACCTATATTGACGTGTAGTCTTTCCGCTTCTTTTTATTCACGTCTAATGAAGATAAGGCGCGTGTGGAGTGACTGTGATAGACACAGACTTTCTCTTTGACCTCTTAATTGATGTCATTTGAATAAAAATTGCACGCAGACGGAATTACATTTTAGGTCCTGTTAGATTAGCTCGCTACTGTTGCCTTTTGGTTGTGACACTGACATAGTACTACTTAGCATATATTATCCTGCCTCCCTTTACCATCCATTCCCCTTAACAACTATGTGCTAAAACTCTTAATTTTTAGCTAAATGACTAATGTGTTGTTTTTTTAATAGGTGGCTCAAAACCAGCTCCTGATAGGCCTAGGCCTACAAATATTCCAAAACGTCCTATAAAATTTTCATCGCAAATACCATCGGCTTCGTAAGATTTGATATTATACAAAACCTTTTTTAACTCCAATAGTTTCTGCAATTTAGGATTTTGACTTTCAAAAGTTTCAATCTACCTACTTGAGTTTTAATTCATTTTTAGTTTCGAATTTTATTTGGATAAAGTAATGCTTAGACATTTTATGTTCCATTTAATCTAATTTAAATTAATTTAATTGGGTTTATTAGATAGGTGTACCTACACTCAGTAAATCTCTTGACTATAAGCATTTTTTAAATTATTTCCAATTCAGCATATTATTGCATTATAATTGCAAAATGTTCCTTTTTAACACTTATGCATACTTACATTCAATTACATCTATATAGTTTCTGAAAACTCGTAAATAGGAAAATTTAAATAAGGAAATTAAGCTAAATCCAAAACAAACTCAGTGTCTACAAGAAATGTATTCTTCATATTATTTCCTGAAAGTTTATAAGAAATATTAGTTTTTCTTCTTCAATTGTCCATGAAAAAAGTTTAGTATAAATTAAATTTTCCTATACGGTATTATTTGAATCGCGAATTTAGAAATAGAAGACAATCAGTAATCGGTGGGAGTGACGAATCATTCCAGCCACAGTATGATTACTCAGGTGGATTCCCTGAAGGATTCGCTGCTGGACTTCCTTCATTTGATTTCAATGGACCTATTCCCGCAAGTAAGTTGTCTCCAATTGAATTTTTGTTTCATATTTATTCTTCTGCTCTGCAATCATGGTCCGTTTTGTTGAAATGAATATAAGATAGGGAATTTGGGGTGGAACAGTATGGACCTTATAGTAAGATGTAGCTTAAATAGTCTACAAAATTCATGTTCACTATATAGCTGTGTATGTGGCAGACGACAGTATATTCTCCCACTTTAGTATTTCTGAATTGACACATGCTTCTGCAGATTAAGGACAGAAAAATCTGAGCAGGGAAAACATAACAAATTATTTATTTGCAAGAATTAAAATATTCATTTATTTACATCTGTGAATGGTAGCATGATTAGCGGTTATTCATGTTTATAAAGTACTAGTGTTGTTGTAGTAAAAATTGAGTAGCTAGGCACGTTATGCACATATTATTTGAAAAATGAAATGATGTAGGTACCTACCTAAATAAAATGTTCGTTTATAGTTTTAAAACAGTATTTATTTATTATGGGCCTACAGGTCAGTTTTATGACTATTACTGTGCGTGTGCAGAGTTAGTCGTGTGCTGTAGGTGGTCCGCATTTATATAATCCTGCATTTTAGCTGGTTATGTAATCACAGAGCGTGAAGTTATTAAATCACGTTAGCATTTAATTTGTTTTACTGTTAGTTGAATGTAAATGCGATGTAAGTAGGTAGTTAGTTTCGTAAAACTTAAAGGTTCTATCAATGACTAAAGCAATAAAGCACGAAAGATATAAATGCAAATTAGGGCTTTGAGGAGATAGAACAGATACTGCACGTAACTAAAGGAGTTAATTACATGATTAACAGATTCTATCGCCGCTCCGATCACAATTGTGGGTGAACCAACAAAGTCAAATAAAGTAATAAAAGGAGCAATATTGGCCAAGTTCTTTAAAACGTTGCAATAAGCCAAGAAGCCAAATGTTTGTTCAGAATAGCCTTCAGGCAACATTGTTTAAAGCGATGGTTAGTGAAGCATGGTGCACGCAATTTTTCTGTACGACAGTCTTAAAACACTACTTATATAACTTATCAAACTAAATCTGCCCCTGAAGAGTTTAGTCCTTGAAAATATACATAAATATTATGTACTTAGAAAAATTCTAACATTTTCTCAAATTTTGTCAAAATAAATGGTTAAAAATTAAATGGGACTGGGTGTAAGTTCGTGACACGGACTTGTAGTCAGGATTATAATTTACAACTTAACAAGCCTCTCATTTCTTAATGCTAATTAAGCAGAAGTAGTAATAATTAAGTTATCTATTAAGGTATGCAAGTACATAAAGTACACATTAATGTAGTGCAATAAATGTTCACGCTTTTAGTTTAGTGCATTCCTTGGGTATGTAAATTATCAGCGAGGCAAGATCGGCATATGAATCAAGAGCATAAGAATGAACACGAAAAGTATTAATCCTGTGAATGCTAATTGAAACTGAGTCTAACTTCTTTCTGGGATTTCCTCTCCTTGAAATGTACAGGTAGTCAAAAAGAACAAGCGAATGCTGCTTCTGACAATGACAACTTTGGATTTGTTCATGGGCCACCAAAAGGATTTCCCAATTTGGATTCCCTAGGGGCGGATTTCCCCAATTTTGATGGAAATTCTGGTGAACGGGGTGAACGTCAGCGATTCCATAGCCCTTACTCTAATCAGCCTCATCAAGACGGTAAGCAAATCAATCCTCTTTCTAATAAATTAAAATCTTCTTTGTTGCAGTACAGTCATTAACTGTGTAGCTAATTATGATACAAATGCTAGGAATTTTTATTAGAAATTTAGCTCATTATGAAAAAAAATATTTTTCTGAGTATTGATAGAGGGAATGCATTATGGATAGAAGATGTTTATAATTTGCATAAATTAGATTCTCATGATAAAAATTTGTGTGACCCAGTAATGAGTTAATAGATAAATTATAGTAATTTAGTATTAATAATTTCCACTGGTCTGTAATTTTATAATTTTGGCGAGAAAGGACACGTCGTTAGCACATTATTATAAGCATAGGCGAGAATAACTTAAAGTTATGCACGAATTCGAACAATTTAGGTTACTACACAAAATTCACCAGATTTTTAAGTTTGAATTCCTTGTTTTGTACAGTGCCTAAAAGAATGGCAGTTACATTATTGCTAGGTATTTATTATACAGGTAGGTAACTACAAATACTAGCTACATATAACTACAGAACAATTTCAACCTATTTAAGAACAACATTCTTTTCGTCGAGCTTTTGGTGGTTTTTCAACTTTCAGGTGAACCTATGTGACTCAACCAAATTAGAATTGAGGTGGAAAATCCTATCCGTAATTTGTAATTCACTGACTAATCTTGGCTTGTTAGCATTGAGCCGAGAGCACTTACATGAACATGTTCTTTGTTGGTTATATTTAATTTGCAGAAGGAAGGGCTTTGGACAGATGCACTTTATATTATAAATATTATATATGTATATTTGAGTAAACATGACCAAAAAGGTTCATCGTTAGCTATCAGTTTGTCTTGTCTGTAACGACGACGGTGCCAAGAGGAGACAAGTCAAGTCAGAACCAATAAAAATTAGCAATAAGACATTAAAATCGCTTAGGAAAACATTGTGCAGACATCCATTATTCATGGGCTCTACGTGTGCCAGATTGGCATAATTGTTTCTTTTCCTACAGGCATTACACATACCAACATTAAAATTAAACCAATACTAATAGACTACACTTCTTTGGCTATTTAGTATACGGTGGATGGACGATGTATGTTTGCAATGAATAATTTATGCATCATAGCCCACGCAATGAAAAATTAGGCAATTTTTATTAATACGTCAAATGCTGCGAAATTACCTACTAAGAAATATTTAGAAAAATATTATGATCATGTTTGGTTTGGTGTCTGTGTATTAAAGTAGCCTACGGTTGACTTAATAAGGATGCCAGTGCGCAGTGCATTGTTTGGCCTCTAATATTGTTTCTTCTTCATTGCATAGATTCATATACCAATTGCTATGTAGGTACCTACTCACACAGCTACGCAGAGTTGGCATCTGTTTTCATTCATCCACCAAAACTTGAAAGATACGAAGTTACGAACCACCACATTATAATTGTATTTTTTCGTAACGAGTGGGCATCATTTCCTTCGGGCTAATTAAACTACGTAGATGGAGGTTTGGAAAAGGATATTGACGAGTTTAATTCGTACGGGCTTAAAAACTCGTAGAAGCTTAAAAATTCATTGACGCTGGGGAAAAAGACGTAGTTAGAAGTCGTACATGGCATACTATGCAAAATAGTGTGAATTAATTAGTCGAGGAAAAGGTTGAAAACTCCAAGAATGATGCATAACTATTTGATGATTGACTCACAGGGCCCTCCCCCATCTCTTTTGAGAATGACGATCGAGATGAAGAATACCTGGGGAATCCTGGACCTAACTCCATCCACCGCTTAGAGTCTCCTGTGTTCAGAGGCCCCCACGGAGGAGGTGGCGGGCTCGGAGGCCCAGGACCTCTGCCACTAGCGGCCTCTGGCGGCGGTTCTCACCACCAAAGATACTCACCGTACCAGCAACCGTTCCAGCAACTGAACCAAGCCTACTCTCCCCGCCCCTATCACGAGGACAACAAGTACAACAACCGCGCCCCAGCCACGAGCTCCTCTCACTACAACCGCGGCGGTCTCCAGAATCACGCAGCAAGTCAAAGGAACGGTCATGGCGGGAGCTACCACCACGCGGCGCATCCTCCAGTCGCCTCCGCCAAACGGCCCATAGTTCTCAAGGTATCCTCACTCAAGAATATAGATCATCATGAGCTTCCACCCGGTCCTCCTGTCTTTTACGCACCCTCTCCAGGCCAAAATCTAAACACACAGTCACAGTCACATAATCCTAGTCACTTCCAGGTATAGATATCATACACTTCACTTGGTTATCTTCTTCAAACACTTTACCTCAGGAAATTCACTCACTAACACCAAACACTAACATCTCAAATCTCAGTATCTAGAACACTCACACCTTTTAGCACGCCAATGTAATTGTTGCAAATATTTTTCGTAGAGGCGTCTTCCTCGTTTCGGAGTCCTCACTCACTGACTAATAATATTTAATAATTAATACTCACTGACTTATGGGATGCGGACGATAATGCCACCATTCAGGAATGAAATTAACTTTCGCTACGTATGTGATAACTTACGTGCAACTTTTATTAACGCTTTTCTATTCGTCTATACCTTGTAAAATGACAATGGACAGAAATTTTTTATTTGAATTCTTTAGCTGTTAAAGTGACCTTTTAGTCTACAGCATCACATGCTTGTAAAGTTTGACACTGACATAACTTACTACAGCTACTTAGTACTTACTACACGTTTGAGAACCAAAACAACTCACTACAATCAAAATTTACTAATTATTATATCACGATCACGAAATTGGAAAAGGACGTTCTTAACAAATGACTGAAATGTCAGGATGGTTAAAGCGCTAGCAGAACAAATCTCGAATAATATTTTCTATTAGATCCCATACAGGTCATTAAATATCTGCGACATTAAAGTCATGAGAATTGTCATGAAACTTCAGGCTGAGTTAGTATCCAAACTAAAAGTTGTCAATAGAAGGTAAAATATTTAGCACATTTGATTTGAAAAGTAGAAATATTGATTACATGTTGTCAATGCTAATCATTAATCACTGAGATTTTAGTGTTAATATTTTTGTTATGGGTACTGTAGTTTGAATTGAAAGAATTCAGTAGCATTTCTTGAGATATCTGAGGATGGGAAAAGGAGGCGTAGGAATTAGAACAGGTTTATCTTTTCTCCCTCGCTTCAATGAAATCTGCACCTGTAAGAAGCATTTTTAAAACCAAGTAGTGCACATAGGGCAAATAAATATTTTTAAACCGTTATTTATATGAATTACTGGTTTTTGATAGCATCATAAAGATGTTGTTGCATTCAAAATGCACTGATTGAGTCGAGCCTTCTGTTTATGCTCATTTTGCAAATTACATCGCAGTAGCAATGGATTGCTGTTACTTTAACCACATCAATTGGCAAAGTATTCCATGTCTGCTACATACATTTTTTAGAGTCTTGAAGAAATAAGCATTTATTTTATACAGTAAACTGTGTGTTTTAATGTTTCTAAGCTGTGTATATAAAATAGAGAGACAAGATAGTTTTAGTCAACGATGCATTAGCACGACAAGGCTCTCGGGCGGGATTGTCACGACTGGTCACGATAGAATGGCACAAGAGTCACGACTCTGAGCTAATTCAACTATCTCTCCCTAAAAAAAGAAAATCATAGTAGATAGCTGCATAGGTTAGGCATACGAGAGAGTAATAAATAAATAGTACAGTTTATAATATTGTTATTATGATGCAGAAGTGGAAGAGATCTTGGATTATGTAGCCAATCTAATATGTAATAGGCAATTTAATAAGTAGTATACCTACCTATACGCACAGTGCACATAGCCAGCATAATATAAGTATACTGTAGCATATAGAATGGATGAAATGTAGTGCAATGCAACAAAGATTTAGTACAAGAAAAGTGTAGGTAGTTATCTTATGACATGGCAGCTTTGTTCTAACTTCCGCTCATTTCTAAATTATTTATTAGAGTCACAATCCCTGCCTGCCATATCTTGTGCAGACATTCTAGCCCATAATAATAAGCCAACAACCCAAATCAAAATGTAGCTTACATTTATTTAGTTTATTATTTGGGACAGAGTTGAATTAACGAATTGCAATTGCTACAAACTTTAGGACTCGTAATGGAGCAACAAATCTAATTCATGACAAACAAAAGCAAAAAGCAAATAAATACGAATAATAATCCTATGACATGTTTTCATACATATTCCAACAGTGTACGTGTACACTGTACTGTTCAAAAGCTTACAATTAGTTACTCGACTGACAACTTGCACGTACCTAAAAACATCAGACAGAGGAACAAGGCAGCTAGCTCCATGTAGCAATACTTTATCTGTGTAATGCACAAGTAATATTAATGAAATGACACTCTATTTACAGTATGCATATTTTAATAATTTTCTCATGATTCAAACTCTTATAAAGAGTGCCAACTAACATTTATATAATACACAAATATTTAGACTTCAGCTCTATGAGCTTTTAATCCAATTCATCATGTATCTATTTCTTCGTATGTTCAACTGCAGAAAATACTTTTTTCTATGTGATTTGAATAGAAAAATGCCAACAAGAGTTTGTAATGATAAAGATAGTTTATACGATACCTAAAACATGGCAATAATTATCTAAATACAATCAGAAGACATAATTACAATTATTTACATCAGAATAGCAGAAAATGTAGAGGTCGACATATTTACAGCTACACGCTACACTCGTATCTCAGCACTAGTTGATACCACAGCTACAGTACTGTTAACCTAATCAAATACACTCACTTTACATGTCATAAAGCATAGCTTACATAGTAAAGTCATGTGAAACTACTATTTACATACAAACAATTAGATCACAAAAAAATTAATATGTTTGCTGCTAATGTACATTGGCGAACATGAACATATTCAACGAACACTTAATCTAATTGTTAAATAACACACAACAATAATTACATTCGAAATTAGTTGTCAAAATACCACGGCGTCCTTCCTTGTCCCATTTAGTTCTGTCCCTTCTCTGATTTTGATGAAATTCAATTTAAAATGAAACAGTCGCTTACGCTTCAATTAACTCCATGCAATGAAATCTGTATATTAAAAAGTGAAGATAGCTACCATTAACACTGTATTGGATTAATTATTCGGCGCTGCTTGTTGTAAATATTATATGCATGATTAATGAGCATGAGGTTCCCTACTATTATTTTATTAATGTTAGTGGCTTGATTCTGTAAATATTTAGAGTCTCGTAGTTTTTACTACCTCGCATACTGCAGCATAAATTAGTATAATTTAAATGTAGCGTTATTGATTAGACTGCAGTAGGATATGGATGCGTCATGCTGTAGCTAAGAGTGCTTAAGAGTTGATAGAAAAACGCTTATAAATAATGCATAGAAAGAGTAGTGACCGTCGCTTGTTTACAAACAAATGTTTTCACTTCATGTCTGAAGCCATGCATGACGTAGTTGGAAGTGATGAAAAGGTAATAAGCCCATTCATAAAAGTGCAACTGGTGCAATGGAATGAAAAGTGTCGCGTCGAAGGGGAAAAAAGTAGAAATGGAAATTATAATTTGAATTCAATGGTAAATGGGAGGTAATTTCGTCATTAGATGATAATAAGGATGATTATAGAGTTTGGGTTCGTTTGCTTATTAAAGAGTTGATAAATAGGGATGGCTCACTCACAGCGTTCATAGAAGAAAGCAGTTCCCCTCTTAAAAGTGAATCTTCTTCAGTCCTAGTCACGTTTATTTTTTTGTCAACGTTTAACTCATCTCTCTCACTGTCTCTTACCTGACTCACTCAAATATCCTTGTGTTTGGCCACGTTGGGATGAGTGAGTGTTCTACCTGGTAGCATGTATCTCTCGCACAGTGCCAACAAAACAGAGAATGTTAATGGGCTAATAGTTATAGAAGTCACTGTGTTTGTAGTGCAGAGTTAGGACATGCAATAGAAAATGGATGAAGGGAGGGAGGTGAGGATTCTGTGTGGATGTATGCAGTGGCATTTATTTATTCAGGAGATACTCACTCAGGCCCCACTATATCTCTGCTCTCTATCTCTTCTATAATAATGAATGAATGAATAATGACTATATCTCTCTCTGTATGTGTACATTAGTTTAAATGTGCAAGGCTCTCTCTTACAATCAGATAACTGTTAGCAAAACTTTTCCTTTCCTTTGTAGCAAGAGATGATTATAGGAGTTAGGCCAATCATTCTATTTTTACTTGTGTGAGTGTTGTGAGATGTGGAAACACCAGCATTGTCCGTTCTTGTCTCTTCACTTGAGATCCGTTAGACATTTTGTAAATCCCATTTACTCACACACCAACCAACTCTGCTAACCGAACAGAATCATCACGACAACATTCCTTCTGCTATTCCTTTTCTATGAATCCTCAACCAGAGCCTAGGCATTAGCACTTACAAATAGATTATTAAAGAATACAAATATCCATTACCTGTCATTAGCAAATAATATAACAAGCGTTTATTGTGTCACGATAAATCCAACCAACATCCCTCCTGCAAATTGAACACTCATAAGTAGTCCACCTTACAATTAGTCTGTATAGCCAGTGTTTAAATGTAACTGTCCTATGCACTAAGTGCGAACTACTACTACTGCCATCCCCAGGCTTCACTATACTTACCTGTGCCATTTAATCTGCTTATGATATAGTGAGACGCTTATAATTATTGTGTACCTGTTCTGACGACTGTATTTATAGCATAGGTGAATACACACAGGATTTGTAGATTGTGGTAGTTGTAGTTTGTCTTGACTCTGTGCCTTACCTCCCTTAGCAATCATTTAAAAGCACTCAAGCGAAAATTGACAAATGTCAACAGTAGTCCTTATATCCATGCCACTATTATAATAAACTCAGTATTTCTAACTATGAAACTCGTACGCAATGCTCAAGAAGAATCCTACAATACAATAACAAGCCACATCATCATCTCATTTTTGTGTAATAGCAAATGCTATGGACTAAGATTCCAAGAACATCATTACGCCTTTAAATTTTCTAAAGAAACACTCAAGTATGAATAACCAAGTCATGGACGACGACTCATTTTTTCAATTACCTACTACAAAACATTTTCATTGGAATTATTAGTTGAATCCTGGACATTATATTGCATCATCTATTATTCCTAATTCTGTTTTTTTAGATTCACATATATGCTTTTGATATCCTTGTCTCTTATTTAACAGTACCTAGTGAAGAGTTACATGATTACACACCAAAATTTTATAAGAAACGAATTTTTAACAGGATTAGGTTCCGAAATAACGCGTTGACCTTTATAAATTGGCATTGTTTACTTATATGTACTAATAAGACTTCGTATTTCATGTTTGCTAATTTGAGAATTTGTGAATTCCCCAATTCCAAGTCATACATTCTATGATTATCAGGAAACAATAGTTTAGAAGAAACAATGAAGTGTAGGGAGCGTAGCCCTAGTTGATAGCAGTATAGCATTATTTGCTACAATGTAATCTATTGAATTGATTGTCATTGTTCATAGTATCAATAGCAATGAAATCGCCATCATTGTTTCCACGCAAATGCCTGTTTTTGGTTTTGGACTCAAGGCAGTTCAATTGTTGTCAGGAATTTTACCTACTTTATCAATAAAAAGACGGATAAAGATCACAATGTCTTTGGACAAATATAGAAGAGAACAAACTCTGATTATCGCCTCACTAAGAAACATATTATAATCAAGTGGAAATTAACTGCCATATTATAACGCTTATGTAACTAATGAGGTGCTAATATATTTCATTTCAAAGAGATAAGTAAATATTAGTTACATCTTATGCGTAGGATATACAGATATGATATTTAAGCACATATGTTATATTTATTACTGATTTTAATTTGATTAGTACGTGTGCAGCCATAAAAAACGTATAAAAAATACAGAGGTAGGTATCTATGCAATATTTGCTGTTCCATTGATACTTTACTAGGTAGCTACTCATTATCTTGAAGTCAGAATCTGTTTAGAGACTTAACTCTGCAATGAGTGTACATAACTATATATAGTCAAATTTTGATATAACAGACATACACCTGCCTTATCCATGCATTTGTGTATAGGAAATTAATAAATGCGTGTAATTAATTCCCACTAGATTAAAATGCAAAGTATAAGAAGTAACCTGATTGGAATTTATTCGTGATATCAATAGTTATTGCTGATATTCGATTATAAAAGTTGTAATTCCCTGTCAGTCACTTAATTTGTGCTACAAACAATAGAAAATGCATTCTGCAAGTAATGATATGGTATTGCCACTCTTGTGCACAATTTGATAGCAATTTATGTATTTCTAATTTCTATATTAAATATCTATAGCATTTAAGTGTTAACACAGGCAATTTTAAATATCAGGTAAACAGAAGTGTGGACTAAAGTATTTTTTTATCTATAAGAATTGTGTACAAACTGTGACAAAAACTTCCTGTTGTCTCCTGCACAGTACTTACGTAGATTATAGAGAGATAAAAGGTAACCCAGTGTAGTGTAGGTACCTATACAGATTTACACTTGTTGTCTTAAAGCAAAGAGTTTGCCTGTGTTGTTTTACTTGCGGTTTTTATGGTTTAACTCCTTACATTTCCAATGTAAGCATTGTGTCAGGTATATTATCTGGAGTGATCCAAGTGTAACTGTTTATATATAATATATATAATATATATATGTATATATATATATATAGTATATAGACAAGGGGTTGGTAGAGTGCATATAGGCAATGGCTTAAATAATGTAGCTTATAGTTTAATATTATAATGACATCATAATAACTTATGCTTGCATTGTGTTTTCTTGTCATGGCTTTGGAACTTGGAACCAATAGATACACACGTCTATTTCATCGTTGAGCAAGGTTAGCAGCAGCATCAACATGACAACATCTAATGATCTAATGGAAAATGGGAACCAAAGGAAAACGATTATCCCCTGAACTAGTCTGAATTGAACCAGAGGAAAATGATAGTACAGGAGTAGAGTTTAGGCTTTTCAATTGCAACAATCAGCAGAATCAGTAAAGCGAAAGAAAGTGCTGTTTGCATTTCATGAATGCAAGCAATGAATATCATATTTTATTATTATGCAGGAGCGTAGGAAAGGTTCAGCTCTTAAATCTTAACCTATGAAATATCTCATTGTTGCTTTAAATCCGTCTGCAGCTATTTAATAATAGAGTAGCTACGCAATAAAGCACAGCAGAATTCATATGAACTTTATTTATATAAAACAATTTAGCATAGCAAGTGCTCTAGCTCTGGTTTAAGTTCGTGGCTGTTCAATATATTTATATAGATTTAATTTATATATATATAAGAATATTAAAGATATAAGGATAGATATAGGAGCTATTTATAGTTACCTACTATATAGGTATTTGTATGGTTGCACTTTAATCTAATGGCCTTTCTTAACTATTTAACTTGCTGCTAACGATAAGTGTCATAGTCGTAA